>FAPY01036948.1:7944-20802 GCA_900067975.1 Heliconius heurippa
CCCTAGTGCCGCTGCGCCACGACGTCCTCAAACGGATATAATTAAAGCAAAATCATTTATTTTTAATTCATCTAGATTTTATTACATTATAGACAAAAATGATAATGAAAAATAATAATTATCTTTAATATTTTTTAATACTAATGTCTAATTTAGTATAAATAAAAATACGAGATTAAAGGTCATATAAAAAAAACCATTGTATCTAGATATAAAGATAAAGAAAACTACAAAGTTAAGCATTGCTTAAAAGTATTTTGTAGAAAAGATTAATTTATTCAATAAATCATTTATTCTTATAAGTTTAGTATTACATTAAACATATGAATCTATTAGTCACTATCTGAAGAATCTTTGCTTCTCTTCGCTTCTGGTTCTGAATCCTCACCATTGACTTGTTCATGTTTTCTCTTCTTTTTTTTGTTCTTTTTTGATTTTACTCCATTTTGTTTTAAAGGCACATCTGATTTATTTTTAATTTTAACTGTTCCTTTGAATGAAGCGATATCTTCATAAATTGATTTGAAATCTAAATTTGTTGGTATTTTACAGTTATCATGAAACATTTTGATAACATTAACTAATTTTCTCAACGTTACCAAGAAATTACCGGTTACTTCTTTTTCGATTTCAGTTTTAAATTCCGAAAACAAGTCAATAAAAGCCTTCTCCAATTTATTTATATTTGTACTAACTTGCTCTGTTGAAGGCTTACTTCTGTTTAACGTTTGGTAAAACCCTAAGATTAAATTAAGGCCTTCGTTGCGACGAAATTGGCGAACATTTTTGTTAAAAATATTTTTAAATATGATTGGCAACAGGTGATACTTTCCTTCCCATTCAGTTTGTAAAATGTTATGGAAGAAAATAATCGGAAGCAAACAATTGCGATTATTAAAATAATGTTCGACTGATTCTTTGAGAATTTCAATAATAAGAGATGAATTCTTTTTCTTTTTTGGTGATTTAGAGTTACTTATGTCGATTTTTTGGGAACAGTATATGATAAATGTTGCAAAATGTGTAATAACGTCACCAAGGGCTTGGTATACAAAATGAGACCTGTCCCCTTTATCTATGATCGATCTTAAGAAGTCACCTAATATCTCAACAGAAATATCACCAGTTGAATTAAACTTTTTGACTTTTGTCAAAAGTTTTATGGTTTTCCTTAATCTGTTCTCTAATTCCTGAAACTGATTGTCTTGCATACAAAACTCAAGACACCTTGTGAGTGGGGCAATCATGCTCAAGCAAATATCCATGGCAGGATCTTTTTCTAAATATATTTCGATAAGATCAAGAACTCTTATTCTAAAATCGGACAACGTCTTTTTATTCTTACGCTCTCTTTTCGTTTTTTTATTTTTCCCTTGTTGAAATTGTTTGAAGGCATCAGCCAAAGCCTCATCTAATTTCTTTCCTTCTTCTTCTGTTATCATATCAGCATCTATGCTTTCAGCATCATCGTCAGGTGTTGTGGCATTGCCCAAGGCTTTCTGAACTGCTAATCGAAGTTGATCTGGTATTTTCATATCTTCATTTTCATCCTCTTCTATTTCACTGTCAGTTTCATCATCTACATCAGATTCCTTTTTTTCCTCGTCTTCATTATCAGATTCTTCAGGTTTGTCATCATCCTCTTCATCCTCTGACTCGCTATCTGCCCTCAATGGATTATCCTCACTTTCTGGATCCAAAACTGACACAATTTGTTCAATCGCCGTTGGTGTTAAGTATTCCCATAGAAGCCTAAATACACATTGAACGACACCACGAAGAACACTGGACTCTACAGACAAAATGGATAATAGAACTTCTACTAAAACTTCTATCCATTCCGGTTCGTTTTGTGATAAACTTTCTCTATTCTTCTTTACTTTCTTCTTTTTACCTTTATTGTAGTGTTCGTAGCAACTTTTTAATTCTATTATTGAACTTCTTGCTATATTAACATGGGCCGGTTCAGAAAATAAAAAGAGGCCAAGTTGATAGAGTAAAATAAGAAATACTTTATCCACTTTGGATTTGGATTCATTCTGCTCTAAATTTTCACATACATCCTTAAGCATATTCCAGCATTCCATATTTTCTTTTGAAAATTGTTTCTCTATCTTTTCCTTTACTTGATTTTTGCTCATAATGTTACTTATGAAACTGGATAATGATGTCAAAACAGTTAATAAATTATCCACATTTGAAAATTTTGATGTAAAACACCTGTAGAAGCAAGTTTTGATGGAACCTGTAAAAGAAAAATGTTAATTAATCCATGTAGATATTGGTATTTCGATTTGAATATATAATTTTTGGAGCCATTGGCACAGTGGACTAGTGTCTGACTGTAAATGCGATTGGTTCCCACTCAAGAGAATGAATTAAGAATGAGAATTAATCAAAAAAGATAAAACATTGGCTTGAGTTTCGCCACTCTTGTTTTGAATCCAAATAGAAAGAGAATGGAGTGCCTTGCCACTTGATTCTCTCTGACCTGCTATATTCAAGATAAAGTGAGACAGTATATAAATATAATTTATTAATTACCTGCTAAATCACTGCTTACTGCCACATTTTCATCGCCACTAATTTTGAAAAATCCAAAGCACATCAGCAACTGCATATAAGTTATTTTAAATTCAGTATCATCTTTTACTGCTTCATGACTGACTATAAAGGATATTAGTTCGGCCGCTTTCACTCTTTCATTGTTATACCAATTTCTTTCAACACCCTCTTTTACTAACTTCTTTGATGAATTAAGCAACACTTTTTTTAATAATTTCGCCAATTTTTTCAAACTTTGTTCATCTAAGTCTGCTATAGTACTTTTCACTATAGTTGATCCAGTTACTTCAGTGAAATTGATTTCTCCTGGATTAAACAACAACTTTTTTAATGTTGTGAGTCTAATTTCAGAGTTAACACTCGGAAACTTCAATGCTTTACTGAAAGAAGTAAGGATTTCTTTCTGTTTCTTTATCACAATCTTATGATCATCTTCATCATCTCTTTTATTTCTGATTTTACTTGCAGTTTGTAAGCCTTTGAACCAGTCCATGAATAATTTGAAAAAATTATCACTGAGGAGTTGAGGTAACATTTCAACATTTTCTTGGATATTCAATAGTATTATATTGAGTATATTTAGTGAAGCCAATTCCCTATTTCTATTATGTTTGACAAGATGACTGTCAATTTTATTCCAAAATAGGTTCAAATTTGGTGATTTTGCTATATGTGTTGCAATTTCTTTATAAATAGGATGACTTATTAAGGAAAAGTCCACTCCAGTCTGAAAATTGGAAGTTATATTAGTTATATTTATTGGTAGTATTGGAAGTTCTTATGATATAACACAGATTTATAAAAATAAAATTTATGGAGGCCATATTGTAGCACAGTGGCCCAGTATTTGTGAGTATAGATGTGATTATCACTCACAAGCAAGCATGCATGCTCTGACAAGACAAAATGTGGCATTGATTTCTGCAACCTAGCACACAATATCTTGAAAAATTGGGCAGAAAGAGGATAATATAGTGTCATAACACTAAATTTTGTCTGCCTTCCATGCTACATGTATCCTGCAGGTATAGTGTAAACATAAAAACAAAATTAAAAATAAAATACCATCAATTTTTCACATATATCAGGAATATTATCTTCATGTAAAATATCTGGCACACCTATTAGTTTCCTTAGTTTAACTTTTTCAGGAAACTTTTTACTAAGCACTAGAAGGACGTAGAGGGAATCCAAGCTGTGTTCCTTGATCTCCTTCTTGTAATCTTGTTTAATATTTGACCAGACTATGGTTACAAAATCATCTTCATTTAGCTAAAAAAAATATTTTTATAAAACACAATCTATGTGATTTTTTTAGTGCAGCAGGAAAGCATCTAACTAGAAATGTGAGAGTCGTGGGTACGATACCCACTCGGGGTACTGAATTATTAACAATCAGTTGAAAATAATTCATGTTAATTAATTTAACAGGACAAAGTGAGTCATTGGAGTTTCACCAAGGAACACACAATGTTTCAAAAAGCAAGTGGTGGATGTGGAATGGAGTATCTTAACACTAGATACTCTCTGCTTACCCTACTATAAGCAGAATACAATGTAAAGCTAAAAGTTTATTTTTATAATAAAATATTAGAATAAATTATACCTGATTAACAAATTCTAATAAAATAAGAGATGAAACAGTACTTAGGTATGACTTTTTACCACTAGCTGTTTGTAGAAGTTGTAATATTTGTTTTTGTTCTTCATTAGTACTTTTTACCATAAGACCCGATCTGAACAAAACTCCACATAACAAAATCTGTCCTAAAGCAACATCACCAACTTCCTGTAACATACAATAATACTATAGTATCAAATGCAGTATTTAGACATAAAAATATTACATATTATTATAGACAACATATCAAAATTTTATATGGATCAGCGGTCACAAAATTTGGATAATTTAAAACAGGAACTGGTTCAAGTCCTCGTTACTTTAAAATTTTTATGTCTACTAAAAATATTTTTAATAGTATATTATAATAAAAATATTATGGTCACTGGTATGGTCATAAAGAAATATTTACAGGAGAATAGAATAAAGGTTCATATAGCTCTTAAAAAAATAAATAAAATTATAAGCATAAGGATATAAGTATATACTATGTATTCTTCTTCTTTGTAATTTTGCTCTTGACAGAGCGGTTGTGGTCGTTATTAGATCACGAAAGTATCCGAGATGAGAAACTAAATAATTGTGTTGTACAAGCAGACGAAGACACGCAGGGCCACTAGTATAGTATAATTATTATGTATATTTATAATTACATTTTATTTTCAAGAGCAAGATTTATCTTTTGACATATATGTTTATACAAAGGGACTGTTGGTATGTTTCAAAATAATTTTAAATGTAAATAAAAATATTTTAAATTATATTATAAAATGCATTTTAAGTTTTTTTTATATCTTCAATTATTTTTAGAAATTTATTTGTCTTTGAGTCAATCCATGTGATAGTATATATTTTTTTGTTATTGTTTATTTGAAACCCAAGTATTTTAATTAACTTTAGTAACTGGCACTTTAACATTTAAAAAAATACATAAATATGAATTTACTTACACTTTTTGATGATCCACTAGCATGTAGCTCTTTCTTTACTAAATCTAATAATTGAGCTACAGATATTTCTTCAAATTTTTGAATCAATCTAACCAGAGTTGAAAAGTATCCTAATCGCATATCCAAGACATTAGCACCTAAACTCCTGATTAATCGTTTTAAGGCATATTTTAAATCTTTATCATTCTGAAAAGTTTATACAGTACTCAATTAAATGTAACATTAAATATATATTATAAGGACAACAAGATTTGTAAAATATAAAGTATAAACTAACCTTATTTTCAAGAAGGCGCGCAATTATTTTTGTGCCACCTGTAACTCTTAAATCGTCCTTTGGTGACTTTAATAAGTCAAATGCATCTAATATAGATGCGGTTACCTCTTTTTGAGGTTTATCAACGTTATTTTCGTCTTTCATTTTAAATTTATTAGTAACTAACACATTATAGCTTGATCACATACTATAATATAACGAAAACGAAGCCCACATGGGATTTGCGAGCATGTCAACTGTCAAAGTCAACTTTACATTTCAAACGATTAATGTCATTTGTCAACAATGTTAATCGGTTGACGCATCTTCTCTAATGATTGGCTTGACCGTAACTATATTTTCAAAAATTATTTAAATATTTCATTATTTATATTTTAATAAATTACCTTGTTTTAAATCTTGCATACATTTTTAATATTACTTCATATTCCGTTCATCATTTTCCGTCAAATTCTGGAAACATTGTTTTTTTGAAAGGTGAAACTCAAAGCCGCCCTTTTTTCTCGAAACAGAGTAAAGAAATAAAAATATTAAACATTTCATTTCCACGACTGGAATGAGTCGAACCGAATAATCGAACTAATGGTAATCGAACCCACAACCTGCCGCGATCAGTCACATTTTGTGCCCTTGCATTGTTTATTTTATATTCATATAATTTAACATTATATAAATATAAAATTACAAAATTATCCGTTAGTTTAGAAACAGATTTCTTAGTATAGTACAGTACCGTATCTATAAGTATAAATATTAAATTTATTATATAAATCAATTTTATAAAATTCATACACTAGTTAAATATAAAAACATGCTTATTTCAAATAAAATAATAGATTTTTACGCAAAGATTTTCACAATTTTCTTTACTACAATACGTACTTCTAAATAGAAATAGAAATGCACATAATAAAAGCCGCTTCTAGAACTCGATGCGCCAAGTATTATCTATGTTGATGCGCGCGCATTTAGTATTCCATGTTTCTAAACATGGCAGGTCGCAGTGGTTTTGATGATGGTAATCTAAGGTATTTATGGATAAAATAAATCATTACATATTAAACTTAATTTCAAGATGCCATATAATTATTATTAACATTTAACAATAATTTGCACCACACAGTACCGCGACATTTTCTATATTTTTTGTTTTTTTGACAGTGCGATAACATTGAATGAAAGTGGTATTTTAACAAAGCGTGCGAATATAAATTAATTTGTCAAACATCCTTTGGATATACGTGATTTACTTGACCGAATCACCGGTGTGAAAAGTGAGTGAAATGTGCATTTATAGGTTATAATATACCATGGTTATCATGACTGTGTGCAGGGACTATGGAGGCGGCAGGAGAACGACGGGCGGCCGCCCGCTTCCGACAGAGCCCCCATATAAAGCGTATGTGGGTAATTTACCGACTGGTATCATTCAAGGCGATATTAACAGAATCTTTCCAGTAAGTATTATACTTTCATTTTAATATCGAGTACCTATTCGTCTTGTGTCAATCATTTGCCGATAGATAATAAAAACCTTTTTTTTTCTCATTAAAATACCGCGTTATATTTTTTTCCTTTACATATTAGAATAGTAAGGAAGTAATAGTTATCTTGTTTGTTTGTTTTAAAATCTGAAGCCTTGAAATGTGATTATGTCACACTTGCCTAGGTCACTTTTCATTTAATTAGTGCTCAGCATTTATATGTATGGAAATTTTGCCACAACTTACAACATGTTTGTTTCTATTTCTTTTTAATAAACTTATATACCACAAAATCAATATCTTAGAAATATTAAAATGAACAGTACTTTTACTATAGAATTCCTGTCCTTTAAAAAAAACATATTAATATTCTTATTTCATAATATATAAGCAACATATTTTTAATTTTTTTTATTACATTAATTTATTATAAATGAACACATTTATGTAAAAGTTTATTAATATATAACTAACTAAACTTGTTAGGCTTTTACCTGTTATCAAAGTTATGTAAAATTGTCCTGTTTTAAATTTAATAATTACTATAGTAATGCATTGATTGTGAAATTAAGTTTACTTGGATAATTGTTATTTTTTCTTTCTCTTTATTTAGTAGCTTTTCCATTACAACAACTATGTCACTCTGTAATTTTTCACATTCTCATATTTCTCATATAAGATATGCAAATGAATAAACAATGTCTTAGAGCAGTGTTTATTGTTAAGTGGTCTTGTGCCTTAAAGTGGTCCGCAGAAGCCCAGGCATTGGATGCAAAAACACTCATACCGGTACACCTAATAAATAAATATTTCATTCCCTTGAGCGGGGATTGAATCCACAACTTACTCTGATAAGAAGATAAAGCTGTGTTGATTTCTGACATGCAATATCTTGAAGAAGATTCCCTCTGCAAGATACTGTGTGAAGCAAAAAAATAATTGGTTCTTATAACATACAGGTGCTATTGACAGGATATATTGTCTTCTATGTATTTGTAATTTTTTTAATTTTTTTTTATTCAGCTTCACGCTGTATCCCGCACACAGCAGGGTAGGCAGAGGGCACTTAGTGTTAAGACACTTCGTTTCCCACTTTCGACGAATTTTGGAGGCATTGCATGATGAGTGGCAGAACTCATTGCCAGTTTTTGCCTCGACACCAGAGCGAAGAAATAAAAATATAAATGTAAATAAATGTTTCATTTCCTCGAGCCGAGATCGAACCCAAAGCAGTCGCATTACAGTCGCACCCTTGTACCCATGCGTCCCTCTGCCTACCCTGCTGTTAATTTTATTATTTCATATTTGTAAACAAACTGTTAATGTGATTACTAAAATATTGACACTGATTAATTAATGACCCTAATTATGTTTAATTGTGCAACAAATAAGGAGTCAAAAATAAGTAGATAGTTGCTATAAGATAATATTTAAGTCTTGACAAGTAAAATGGCGCGCAGTTGCGACAACACAATCGCTGTTAACTATTTTATTATTAGTTAATCAGACAGGTATGTTTTTTCGACATTATTTATAGGAACTTTCACAAATTTACAAGACAACCTTCATGGTAATATAGTGTATAGACGTAAAAATTAATCAAAAATATTTTGTATGCTTAATTATTTAAATGTTTATAATTAAATAAGTTTATTTAATTAATTTAATAGAGGCCAGTCAAGAAATTCATAATCAGCTAAATGCCCACAAAGGGCAGGAATAAAGAGGAATTAAAAACAATAAAAATAGAAGCCAGTCAGTGGCGCAGTGGTACAGACTTGTAACTCTAAACGCGATAGGTTGTGGGTTCATTTCTCACGAGGAAATTCATTCATATCTCCGCTCTTGTGTCGAAGCAAAAGCGCCACTCAACACGGAATTCGAGGAAAAGTGGGGAGAGTGGACCGTCTTAAAAATTAAAACACAGTATGAAGTGGCTTTTGATTATTTTATTATTGTGTAAGATAAATTTTACATAAAAGATTAAAAATTTATTGTTATATTATGAAATATGTAATTACACTAGTTTTTATATCAATTTTCGCCCATATGGTCCAAAGGAAATAATGAAGAGTTCTGTATGACATGTGAGATACTATATAGTCTTCTTTAGTAAATACAATATTTAATATAAAAAATTAGACTAGACTAGATTGTAGTTCCTGATATTAGCATATTCAATCACACGAATTCTTTAACTTAAAATCTCACAATGTCCTTAAGCTTGTACTGACACGAATTTTGGACATGTGTGTCTTAATGAATTAAAAACAAGTAATAATAGGGTCAATGTGTATTTTTTTCCTTTATATTGAATATAGATTTTACAGATCCTAATAAATTAAATTTATTTATATATGTTTTTCTATAATTTCCAGGATCTGTCTATCAAAAATGTTAGGTTGGTTATGGATAAAGACACAGACAAATTCAAAGGCTTCTGCTACGTAGAATTTGAATATATAGAGGATTTGATAAAGGCAATTGAGCGCAATGGAGCTCTTGAAGTTGAAGGGAATATGATAAAAATTGATGTTGCTGAGGAGAAACGAAGTGACAGGTATAGTAATTTTTCAATGACTTGAAAACTATTATGAAATAATTGACTTGGTGCATATTGTTATTATTGCTCTCTGACTGTTAGGGTCATATTGCGGCCATCTTATTGGCTTTCATCACTGAGGCTGGGAGAAGAAGTGGAAGGGGAACAGTAACCATCTTTAGTACGAAGTATTAAAAACCTGAATTGTTGCAGAGGGGGTGGTTTCGACCGGCGGCGCGACGGCGGGCGCGACGGGGGGCGTGACGGCGGGCGGGAGGGGCGCGGAGGGTTCCGGCGCGACGGTCGCGGTACGTACGACCACTTCGACGCGCAGGACCGCCGCGCGCCGCGTCACCCCGGTGGGGGCGGGGGCGGGTTCACACATGGTAACATTGCTAACACGTTGAGACTTGTTTTTGTATTGTTGGTAGTTGTGGTTTAGTGTTACCAGATAACATTTTTTTTTGTTTGTTATTATGAGACAGATTTATTTTGATATTTATAGTGTTTGTATATATTTGTTTTTTGAATCTGGTAACACATTTTAATTTTGACATTTGATATAATTTAATTTGGCAGTAGATTGTATTTTACTATACAATAGTATATGAATATGAATATTTGTTAGTAGTAGTTTCAATATATTTAAATTGCATGAAATAATGACTATGAGTTATATTTTAAAGTTTATGTAGATGTTGTTATTGTTATTTTATGTAACAAATTATAATGAAGATGCCACCTGTTCTTTACATAATATGAAAGTATTATTGTATTATCCACCCACATGGCTGCGTATGGGCTTCATGACAGAATTATTTTAATGGTAAAGGAAACAGAAAATATTTTATTAGTTTTATTTTGTAAATTACCAAAAACAAGTCTCTTTTCATCCAGCACTAAACTCATACTTTAATTTTCTAACTCTAACTTATACTAATATGATCATTAAAAAACATATGCTAACAATGTGAAAACTTTTTTTTATCTTTACACATTTTAAATCTTGTGGGCCAAGGAAATTAATTGTCATTTACTAAATAATAACATACTGTGTGTGTGATCATCATCATGCTTAATATATGCATAGCCATTCTTAATTAATTATATAGAAACCAACAATGACTAAATGAGTAAGTACTTAATATGAATAATAATTAATTTTTAAACTAATTCATCAGTTTTATATTTATCTGCCACTTAAACCAGGCCTATAATAATTTATTAATATATTTAATGTTCTTTTTTAATTATCACTACACTTTTTAATTTAATTACTCACAAAACCATTAATAAAATTTAACAAATTTAACTTTTCCAGCTTTATTAGATTTGCATAGATTTTTTTCTTATTACGTTTTTTTAAAATAATTTATGGTATGTTATTTCTTCTCTTTTTTATATAGTATTTAATATATTACTTCTTTATTAATGAACATTTGATGTATGGTGTAAGCATTTACCTAATTGGTTTTGTTACTTATATTTCCCTGATCTAGTGAGAATGCAATGTCTCAAATTTTTAGGAAAATAGAAAATATATTTATCTAATATAGACTTTCCACCATACTAACTATACTCGAGACCACACAGATCGCGAGCGCGCGGGCGCCAGTGGGGAGCGGTGGGCGGACCGTGGAGGGGAGCGCGGCGGGGAGCGCGGTGGGGAGCGGTGGGTGGAGCGCGGGCCGGGCGGCGGCGGCGCGGGCGCCGGGGGTGGTGGCGGCGCAGGAGGAGGGGGTGCGAGGGGGGCACCGCCCGCGGGCCCCCCGCGCCCGCCGCGGCGGAACTTCGATGATATGCCGCCGGCGAAACCGGGTATGTTGTGTTTTATTTTTTCAGGTAAATCTGGAATCAGTCATCAACTATTAGACTGGTTAGGTGATTATTAATTTTGGTTCCGAGTGGGGGTGGGGGTGGGTCTCGCAGCGGGAGATTAGATAATAAGTGGTACTACCCAGCCATATGTGCGGTGAGGCGTCGCTGATAATATTATGTATTCTTCGTGAAAGGTTATGTTAATAATATAATTAAAATAAATTATGTAAAAGACATTAAATTAGACTTTATGGAGACCATATATATAACTTGGGCTTACAAATCATAAATAAATAGTATTAATAATAAAAAAAACAATTCCAGATACATCAGGCCGACCGAGACTGGTGCTGGAGCCTCGGACTGTTAAGGAGCCAGTGAACTCGCTGGCAGCCACCAGCCAGGCCTCCTCAATATTTGGAGGAGCGAGGCCTCGAGAAGAGAGACTTAAAGAACTTAAAGGAGAATAATAATAAAAAAATAATAATACCCTTCCCCCCCTCACATTTTCCCCTTTCCTGTGTGTATAAGTATCGTCCAGACACCCTCACTATATTATCGTCGACTAATAATGATAACTAAATAGTGTTGCACACCAAATGTAATTTATATATATTTTTTAATTTCTCTTGTAATTCTATCGAAATTGTTATTAATTTATATATCATATTATATTGTCTATTTTTGAAATGATTATGATTTTTTTTCGTTTTGTTTTGTTTTTTTTTTGTTTTTATCTTGGTCATGAATGGCCTTGCAGCTATCACTATTATACGACGATGCTCTCGATGTATGTATGTCAGTCACTTCCCCACAGTTTACAAAAAAGCGAAATCTTGTAAAAATGTACCGGATAGATTTTTGTTAGGTTGTGAGGTTGTAAATTATTTCAATCATATTTACATATATATATGTATATGTATTTTTTTAGCTTTATCGTTTATCGCTTTGTAGGCGCTCGCTCACATTTGAGCATCGGTCGCTGTAATTAATAAATTGCTAGTTTTTGTTTCCATGTTTTGTCCAGGCCTGTATATGATAACTAAGCTTACATGTTTTTTTGAATCATTCTTATTATAAATCTTTTTTTTTTAATAATCGTGCTTATTGGTAATAAAAAGTTACATTTTTTATTTTTAGTTTTGGCAATTTGAAGTTTCACATCAATTGTCTGTTGTAGCTGATTGTCGTTTTTTTTTTTTGCTTTATTAAGGTCCTGAAAATTAATAATTACATACAGAATGAAGAATAATTTAAGGGTTGATATGTAATTATGGTGTCATTAATAAATTAACTTCCAACTAATGGATTTCTACTTTATTAGATATTATGTAATGTCATGAGCTATGTGGCAGAGAAAAAAAAATCGCAAAATTGTAACTGAACATAGAAAATGTAATAAAAAGTGATTCTTTGTAAATGGGAGTTTGACTGTGCTCCCAATCCTTGTGAACCGTTCCAATTCCTGTCTATCACTTTTTTTTCTCAGCCTAATGCTGTAGCAGAGGTAGCTTAGTGCTTGTGCCTCTTTCTGCCGATTTTTGGAGGCATTGCGTTTTGAGTAGCGGACCTCAACGCCGCGCTTTGCCCCTACACCAGAG
>FAPY01037109.1:0-17772 GCA_900067975.1 Heliconius heurippa
TTTATATATATAGATAAACATATTATTGCTCAACTATAATTTCGACAAATTTTAATCATTACATATTTAATTCTATTATACAAGCCGTTAGAGACAGGTTTATATTGAACGTCCAGTGGTCCTTATTCTGCAATTAACTACTGTCTTCGCAATTTTGTGACATTTTTACGCACCACAAAATAATAATTGCCCGGAAAATCTAGAGAAACTGTATGTAATGTTATGAGAGGAAGGCCGAGGTTTTTCTCCGCCCGCAATCGAGTCCAAGATCTTGCTTTCTTTTTAATTTCCCTACGGCCTCCTAATGAGGTCTCGGCGGAGGCAGAGCCGCGCCGTTATCTATGATATTCTTGAGGTTGATGCTTATTGTGCGTGTCACTGATGACTTCCGTTTTTATTATTCTCCCGAATACAATTCAGTGGTCGCTTAAATAAGCTCGTCCCATTTGTTTTGCTCTTTTTATTTCTCTTGGCGGTAGTTTGTTTTGCGACAAACCCTAATTTCTTTTAATTTTATCGACTTTAAATAAAAGCTTACAGAGTTATTTTTTTTTGTATACAACAGACTAAAAGTTTTCTCTATAAATATTATACAATAGCTTGACGACTTCGCCCTATCCAACAAATCATTGGGCTACGCCTTCACTTATCTATTAAAATGAGAGATTATAGTTGTCTGAAATGTATACAAAACGGTTCGGTGTTATTTTCACTGGATTGCCTAATATTGTCACAATCCCTATGGAAGGGCAATTAGAGACGTGTCGCGCGTGGCGGCCGCGTGGCGCTGATCTCTTGCAGCGTTGCGCGCACGGCTCTGTCCTCATTACAATATAATGTTTATACTGTGCGTAACACTAGCTAACGCTCTGATAGCGATATGTTTAAACTAAAAGCTCCCCCAATATGTCAAATATAAATAACCCCTCATATCATCACAGCTTCTGTGTTAATGGTAAAAATGTTCAAAATCTCTTTGTTTTAAAATGTATTTTATTAGGTATTCAATATTGATAATTTAACACGACATGTTTGACACCCCCAATGCGCTTATCCGTGTCTTATTGAATTAATAAATGGAATGGCAACTGGTATCAAGCAAATCCCCATTGAGGAATTCACTTCATTTAAATATCGCATTTTTCTCAAAGATTATACCGTACGACAGCTACAAAAGCAAACAGGAGTCCCGCCCCTCGATAATGCGACGAGCCCAAGGAATTTTTATTCCGTCCAAATCTCTCCTGACATGGGTATATTTTTGCATGATCGTCTGGAGATTTTAATGCTCGATTTTATTTAAATTTGTTCGGGTGGTAACTGCGCTCCGAAACATTAATCGTTAGGGTGCATATCGCATTTTAATCGAGAAGAGAGCTCTGTAGACTTATAAACAAAATATCTGATAAAATTAAAATATTTTTTTAAATATTGTTTTACGTGAACGCCAATTTTATTTATAAGCTTAGTTATTGTTCTTTTATTTATTTAACATTTCCAAAAATTCAATAGAGTGATTATTAAATTCTATAATTCATGTAAATTCGTGTGTTTCTTTATTACATTTGAAGCTACTATATAAATAAAGGTATAAGTATTATTTTTTGGTTTCATCCACTTTCCATCATTCACTTACTTGGTGTCATAGTTTATTTCTATTCTAGGTGCGCTCCACACCGCGGTGATCATTCTTCATTTGCAACGTCGCAACAGCGCCTGACCGCTCATGATATACTGAATGCACTTTATATGTAGATACTTACATATTTGGCAACATTCACATTATCTACGTTCCAAAGGAATTGTTTCGATTAAACCATTTAAATTATTTTTAAATTAAGGCAGTATGTACGACAATAACTTATAATATTGTGTTATTTTATGATTTTTAAAGATATCTTTTAACTAATTTGGTTATGAAATAATTCGAAGTGAGCTTTTATTTGCCGAAATATCAAATATCAGTTTCTCTAAATTGCATTTCTCTATTTATCGAAAGATATCGATAATAATTATTTTAATCTTACATATATATTTTTCATAAGGTACAAATCTTATGACAAAATTACAACCTAGTTACTATATAAGAACTTCTAATATAAGAATGATATATTTTTTATTTCCACTCAGCAATAAATACCTACACCAAAATTATTTTCTTTTTTTATGTTAGTATTTCTTTTATTTGTAATGCAACTATGCTAATTTTTTAAGATGCCGAATACTGATGGCATTATCATATACCAGTACTATAAATACATCTATTTCCCGTCATACAACATATAATAAACAAAGGAGAAATATTATAGCAACTTTTCATCCCATTTTGCTTCTTCCATTTCAATGAATTTCACCAACAAAGTTTTCCTTGCCATTTGTTTCCATCGTGCAAGATCTTTTCGTATGAAGCGAGTTCCCTGTTAATATATGAGCCCGGAATGCCGTGGTTATATATTACGCCGACCTCTGCCGGACCGGACATAACAATCCTCGATTTGCTGTAATATCGTTCTTGCGTCCCTCTCGGAGGGTAGAGAGAGTATGTAGGAGAGAGAGAGGCGAGAGGCCAGCGAAAAACGCGGGGTGGCGTACGTGCCGCGTATAATAAGCATTTCATGCAAGGGGTGCGGGTGCGGGCGCGGGTGTTACGTAGGTACCATTTTCCGTAAGTCGTACCTAACCGGACCGTACATTATGGGCAAGGGTCAGCACCTTGTGTGCCTTCTCTCTCGCACTCCTGGCTGTGTCCAAGAATCATTTCGCTTGATATATTGTGGAGGTTGTATGGGTCTAATGTTATGTTATGAGAAATATTTCACGTTTATCAGTTGAGAATCTTACTTTTACGTGGAAACAGTACTGTCTACTTGAAAATTGAAATATTGCTTAATATATAGTTTATTTTACATTGTGTGTTATTAATACCTAATAGTTATTAATGCCGTGGTGGGGCAGAGGCACAAGTGTGCGACTGTAAGCAGGTTGGGAGTACGATTACCCCTCGAGGAATTGAAATATTTAATATTTTCATTTCTGCGCTCTTGTAACGAGGCAAAGCTCGGTTTTTAGTTGTGGCAAAAGTTCAGCAGAAAGTGGGTAAAGTTCCCTTTAAGACACTTCGGCTTAATGGGAACGGTATGTCTTAACAATAGGTTCCCAGGTTCCCTCTGCTAATATTGCGTGAATCTAATCTAACGCATCATCAGCTTCATGCTTCAGATTAGCATCATGTATCTTAGGGAAGTGTGTGTTTATATACATATTACTTAAGTAAAAATAAATTGATAGCGGTCGCAAAATTAATCTTTTATCTATACAATTTATGTACGAAGAGGTCGTAAAACGGAACAATAAAAACCCAAAACAGCGATAAATTTCGAGCAATAGATGAAAAGGTTCAAGTGTGTCTTATCAATTCTTTACACGCATACAACGTTAAATCGTATAATAAACTTATATCAACTAACCTGGCAAAACAAACTCGAGAGTATTTACATCCTTATCAAATACGATTACGTTATAAGTAAACATTTTCTGAAGACACAGTATTTACAAGCAATCAACACTTAGTGGACAATTGTACGAGGGTCGCAGGCAGGTAAGACAAACAGAAGACAAGACCGCGCCTCCTCAGGGAGGGTCATCTTAAACGACAAGGAAATGCGGTACTGAGGATACCACAAGGTGTCCTTTATGCATTAATAATATCTACTAATTGAAACTGAACTACGACGATGACCATTCTAAGTAATTTTATATTCAAAGTGTTACTTGATAGAAGATTAATACAAATTTAAATAAATTGTAGGGCGTCTAATTTGTAGAAGTTCAGGAATAAGTCGGTTTAGTTCAAGCACGAGAGCTGTTATACGGGAATAGAACGTTTAATAATTTGCGAGCGTGGTCCGACGTACTCACAGCACCGATTCATTATCGTTACAGTGTCGGCCGACGGAGATATACTATGTACCTTCCTTATTGACCCCACATTAAAAATTACATACAAATAGATAGAGGAAAGGTTCATTTCCAGGGGGAAGAAAATTCCTTTGTTCTACTTTGGGACCGAGACAAATAAAAAATTTATGGAATAGTCAATCAACGGAGTCCTAGTGTAAAGGTTCATAATGTAGGCACTGATTATATGTAGAGGTGGTTTGGGAGCGTTTAATATCGCCTTTGATTCGTTAGGTTAATTTTGCAGGGGCTCGAGGCGGGTGAACATCGCAGCGGTCGCCGGAGGGTCGAATAAATATGTCCCAAAGAGTTAAGTGGGAGAGAAGTGCGAAGCGGAGACCGCGTCCGACGTTTGCTCTTCTACTCGTGTTGTTGTACCACTTATTACACAAAGTTCTGTTAAAGTTTTCTCCGACTCGAGTGTGAGTTTAATTTACTTGATAGTGTAAATAAAGCGAGTGGACTGGGAAGTTTCGCGACGACTCCCTGGGCCCCGGCGTCTGTGGCACTCGCTGCGGTCGAGTGATAATAACGTATCACCGCCCGGGACTTCCTTATTAATCGAGAACGACAAATTTTAACGACAAGAATTAATGAATCTCGTTACATGGGTTAATCCCCCGGTCGTAAAGCGTGTGCCTGGAGGTAGTTAAGGTGCGCGGGGTGGGCCCCGCTTCGGGCTTACGTGTTAGTGTGTTATGTTGTTTTCACACCTGTAGTACGTATGATTAAAATTCTTACAAGGACTAATTGTGTTAGATAATTCAATTATTTCAATGTAATTTGAAAAATTAAAAATGTACAACATTTTTTATATATTTACTATTCGGGTAGTTAAACGTGACATGTATATAGGTAAAAATATTTTAAAATGTAATATAATTCTACACTATGAGTATTTCAGTTCAGACGAAATCAACGAATTATAAAGAAAAATAAAAAACAACATTTTTTTATACTTACTTAAGACTTTGTATGTTACTTACCCAGCACTGGCAAAAAAAATAAATATTTCTCCTCGCATCTCAAAAATATCGACACAAATTAATTGCTTACATAAGGAAAACAAGCGCGCAAAATTAAACATTTCAATTACGCTCAAATGAAACGTAGATATTGAATTCTATCAGCGAGTGGTAATGCGTGTGTATTCATCAGGTGAAGAGGCGCGCGGCACATTAGGGCGACGGCCTCAAAGCCAGAAGACTGATTATGTCTATCCGCAATTTCTCTCCGGCCCTATTCTCGCGAGCTAAAACTAGCGAGTTTTCCACCGCACTATTAAGCGGTCGCTTTTACATTTGTCCTTATAATGGAATCGTGCTACTAATTAATTTCAAGCGAAACCCATTTATATAGAAATGTGTGTCTATTAACTGATGATGAGAATCAAGCAGGATTCCAAAGCTAAATTGCTTAGATAATTATATTCTTTTGTTTTCCGGTGTATGTTTAGAGAATATAGAAAATTACACATGGTCCGGTTACGGTGAGGGGCCTCACCCCATTAAGTCGAGGCGAGCTCATTCTCAGTAAGACTAATCAAATAACAGTCTCCCCATCCGCTCGCCCCCTGCTCCCTCGCGGCTAGTGGTCATCTCTCTTATCGATTGTGGTGGAATTCGTGAAGAGAATGCGATATTTCCCAGCGTTCGCTACGTCCGTCGAGATAGATATACGTGAAGAAAATTATATTGGAACTTATATTTGTATTATGTATTGTTTTATAAAAGCGTTGTATTTATTAAATAATAAAAGTTTACAACTTTTGTTAAAAGTTAAAAGAAATCGATACAATGTTAAAAAAATAAAGATCTGACTGTAAGAGCGATCATTGTGAGTTTGATTCCCTTTCAGGGAACAAAACAAAGACGCAGTGTTAAGTTCTGGCGCTCCACGCGCAATGTCTCAGAAATTGGGTGGAAAGTGTCTTAACAGGTTAAGTAATAACCTGTTAGACTTGCCTGCTGGCTGCTGTAAGACATTATACTCCACATATTATGTGGGATACAGCGTTCAGCTAAAAAACAGAAAAATATTTGAGAACAACATATAAGTAATTTAATTTCTTTTGATTTTGTACGTGAATAATAGAAAATATAAAGCAATATAATATTTACTATTTTTAGAAACCCGATTGTTGTAGGTTCGATTCCCACTCGGGGCAACGAAATTTCAGATATTTTCATTTCCTCGCTCTGGTAAAAAAGCAAAGTGTAGCGTTGAGTTGCGAGTTAAGTTTATACTGCACACCACAGGACAGACAGAGGGAACCTAGTGTTAAAACACTCCGCCGCCACTTTCCGCCGAATTCCTGAGGCGTTGCCACTCAATAGGCAGTGCTCATGCTGCGGCGGAACTTAAAGGCACGCTTTACCTCGACACCGGAGCGAAGTAACGAAAATAATAAATATTTCCACCACGACTGGCCTCTAATAATAGTATTATCATAATAAAATATTATATGTTGTGATAATATTAGGTTTAACCTTTATTAATTTAAACAGTAAATATATTTGTACATTAAATAGCCAATCAAGAAAACAAAAAAATATGCAAAAAGTAGTATTTCAGAAGGTCTTTTTCGTTTTAGGCAACATTAGAAATTCGTGTACAGAAATGTCATTTCCCAGTTTACGGATATGGGTAAATCCATAGAGCGTGCTAGGCGACGGTGGACGCTGCAACCGCTCGTTCCGCCATGTAATTCTAATGAGTATTAGTGTCGTCCGTCTCCCTAGCTGGCTGCCTGCTGCTGCTGCTACTTCATTCTATTCACATACCTTTAAGTTTCAAATACTAAATAGCTATATAGGAATGGTGTTGTCTAAGGTAATAATAATCTGTGCTTTAATAATATTGATTTTTTTAGCAAACTGGTCGTATGGGTAATAGTTTTATTTATAAAATTATATATTTTCTTTAAGTTTACAGTGACATAAGCAAGATAGGCATAGACTACATTTTTCACTTATGGTTTTCAATTTTATATTTTTTGTGATAGTTATGAGTCGTTGGCTGTTTTATCTTACTGATCTTGAGAAATACACATCACATAACATAACATCGTGTGTTTATACAATATAACAATTAACACATTGGAAACATTGTTTAACGATATTTATGTACTTATTTGTTATTTTCATTTATGTTTCCAATGATAGAACCGTATGAGTTACCACAAAGCTCACGTGAAATTCAGCAATCGTCAGAAGGCACGCAAAGCGTCTGTCTGACTGTACGCACACTGCTTCACTGGACTGTGAAAATGATTTTGATTTGACCCTTTGGAGGGTGCCTCTACCGCAAAATTACATTTCCATCTGTATATTTGTTCATGTGTACTATAGTATCCATGGAATACTAATTACAATTAAGCTTATTCATTAAATAATTAATTATTATTATTTTTATGTGGAAAATTAACATGCAAATTGATCGTATATAACGCTATAAAACAAGTCAGACGGTTAGACAAGTCCATCAATAACTTTAATAGCTAAGTTACGTAATTTTAAATATAAACATAAATATGTTAAAAATATGTTATATGTAAACAATAATGGCGCTCATTAATATTTTTACCATAAAAAAGATTAATATTCTTTATACGGTGCTTTATTTGGGCTCTTCGTTTGCAAATGTGTTGGAGGCGATAATTTTATTCTGAGAGTATATCTCCTTACTGCTGATATATTCAACGGAATATTCCCATATGTGCGTAATTCTGCGGAATGGCAAAAAAGGTCTGTTTGAGGGGTGAAATATGTAAATTTATTGTCTTGGGCGGCTCCGCGTGGCGCGGAGGGTGGAGGGCGGCGGAGAGCGGCGGCGCCCCCGTCATACGCCGACACGTAGGATAAAGGAAATGTTAATGCGCGCCAATTTATGTGCTTTTCTATGATTTCGCTGAATCGGGCTCGCTGTTCTCCCCTTTATGCCAAAGCGGAGAGAGCATTTTGTTTATAAAGTGAAGTGCTTTCAATACACGTTGGAGTCATTTTGGTAAACACCAATAAAAATAAATGTCAATCTTGAAAAGTTAACTATACATACATAATATTAATATAATAAGTAATTATTGTTAAACTCAGTTCGTTTATGTTTTTAAATTATATCTAACATTAAAAAAATCCTCAATTTCTCGAGTAGTAATCGAACCCACCAAACCCAACTTATCCCGCGTACAGTCGCAACCTTGCACCGCTGCGCCATAACTGACCTCATTTATACTTGAAATGCTTAATTAATAATATTTTTATGCATATTTATTGTAACTAATATGATAGTTATAAATCTGTACCCCTTACTACCAGACAACAATGGCAACCGATACCCAAAAGTCCCCCTACTTCATGCTTTGACAAATTCACTGAAGCTAAATGTGACATAATACCAGCATAATTCAATGTTTTGCTCACCATATTGTATTTTATTTATGAGTTATGCACTGTTGAGTATTTTGGCACCCTTTCGGCGGTAGTAAACATCCCTTCTTCATGTCTGTATGTTGATATTGCGAGGGTTTTGTTTCGGTTGGTGTATTGTTTTTTTCGATGTTCTAAGATAGAATATTTAACATTAATTTCAGCTTGACACCTCCACGCGGTCTCGAGATAAATGGTATTGACATACGGACACACGGACTACAAAGTAATCCCATAAGGTTCCTTTTTTCATTTTGAAGTACGGAACCCTAAAAATATGATAAAATTAAGTTTTTTTTCTTGATTATGTGTATAAAATATGATAATGATAATATAGAAAACTAAGTTAGTTTCTTAAGTAACCCTTGAAAAGTTAAATAAAAATAAAGTTTACAAAATATCTTTATTTTTTTATATTAATTTATATATTTAAAGATTATAGCATAATTTTATGTACTTTATAATCATGGTACAAAATAACCGCAGCAGATGATTGAAGCAACCAAAAAATCTGTCACCAATAATGTCTAATGTTTTAAATACGATGGAGCGTGATAGCAGCGCGTGCGCTCCGCGGGGGTCCCCGGATTTATCAACACGTCATGGGGTGTATAATTTAACAAGTAATTGTATTATTTATTAGTTAACACCAACAGAGACGATGAAAATGTCGCAAAAAATATTTATTATAGATTTTATAATTTAGTGAAAAAAAAAAAAAAATGCTTTACATGTTGGTACCCGATAGACACAATTTTGATGTATTCTAAAAAGAGTCTTAACATCATGCATCACCAGATGCTGAGTTCCGCCACTTAACACACAATGCTGAAAAAAGTCGGCGGAAAGTAGGGAACGGGAGTGCTTAATAGGGAACGGAGTTTCTAAACACTTGGGTTCCAGATGCTCTCTGGCTATCCTGCTAGGCGGAGGATATAAAGCTAAGCGTGAAGCTATAATAAACAATAAAGTTCAAGTGTGCGAAGCCGCGGGGGCACCGCTATATGATATAATTATGTTTTAATTAATCTAATAGGTACGCTCATTTATTTAATACATAGATATTTCCTTATTTTTAACAATTCGATCGGAAAGTATGGACTTTGTAGCCTACTTCTTCTATATACATTCATATACATACATATATCCAGGATAATTTTGTCTACATACATCAAGGAAATCATCGGTTTTTGTAAGAAAATTGGAAAAAAATTTAAGACTACTAACATTTATATTTGTTTTTCCTATTGGTTACAGAATATAGTTAGTACAGCTCGATATTATTGTAAATATTAAAATGTTTTCATTCCATAAATACGTAATTAAGAAACTTAGTATATAAGCGTGGCGGCCTCATTTATTATTCTTTATAAGGAAACAAAGGCCCGGGTTAGCCGTAATAAGGCCCCGCCACCTCGCTGGCTTATCTTTATTGCCTCCAACCCACGTAGAATAATAAATCGTTTTCATCAAAAACAAATACTCGACAGTTTTTGCCGAGTCGAGCGAGCGGGCGGGAGGGTGGCAATTTTCCACCCCCATAATACAATATTTTCCGACATTTTCCACGGGAATACAGTTTCGAATCGCTCGCTCACAACCGGTAGGTTCCTTTAATGTGTATTTTTCGTCCAATCAGAGAGCGGAGAGACTCTCGATATTACCTCAACTGTCACACATAAAGTGGAAAATATGGTCGGCAGATGTGGGGGGTGGTCGGGGGCGAGGGCCGAGGGCGCGGGACGGGCGCTGCTTGCCAGTCGGCGAGCGTACGCGACGCTCCGGCGCGCCGGAAGAAACGCTTCGAACAGGTTTATAGCTTTTCTTTCAGCTCCACTCAGGTACGGGCCGTATCATAACAAGGAATAGCGGCGCGTGATGTGAACCCGTGATAAAATAAATGTCGAGATAGGCTTATGTATTGTACTGTTTATCTTAATAATGGCTGCCGGGAGAAAAGTTTCGATTAAACTTGAGCTTTTTTATCAGACATTTTTATACGAGAATAAAAAATAATTTGCTATAAAGTAGTTGGGCGCTTTTATAGAAGATTGGGGTCAAAATTGTAAAATGTCATTATAGCATTAATATTTTTGAGTTGTAGGTACATATTATACGTATCTACAAAGATAAATCTTTAAAATTATATCTTTTTTTTAATTTACGCATAAATGTTAATATTTTGGTTCTTTGTCTATCTAAAAAATTAGACGATATACCTACCTTTATAAGGACTGCGAAATAATGTTAACATCTAGCAGCTCCCGACGGACGGTATGCGCAGAAGCGGGTGCTACGCGCGGGGATACCCGCGAATACAAATCGCGATTCATTTCTCATCGTAACTTTTTGTCGGTTCTTATCTGTTAGACTTCACTTTTCATCATCAGAGGGGATTTATGTAATGCCTAGTCATTTCTCGGCGTCGAGGCGCGGCTTATCGGCGGAGAGCGAGTTCTCTTGATTGATGAGCGCGCAAAAATAAATGTTCAGTTAAATTATTCGATAAGTTGGGAACGGAAGTTAAACGAGACTTATCTTTGTTCCCTGCCCCTGAAGATTTCATGCTTGTAACTGTCATGCTACAACTGATTGATAGATTTAAGTAAATACTTTTCATTGATAAATGTAAGAATCGTTATATTGGGTATTTTAAAGGGATTAAACGTATTTCAATTTTCTCTTATATACATAACGTATGTACCTAAATATATTAGTTATTATTCGACAAATTATTCATTACATGACTAGGTAATAAAGCGTTCCTATATTTTTGTTTATAATAATAATTAATTAAATGAAATAGGTATATAATGCTTCACATTTTAACCTGTGGATAGGTATATAGCAGCAGGCAGAAAAAACATAATATTTGGCACTCTGTCCAGTAAGAGATAGGCTTCTGCCAAATAGTAGTGGAGAAACTCAATTCCTTTATCGTGGGTACCAAAGTGAGGAAATGAAAGTAATTCTTCTCCCAAATTATTCTCACCTTACGTCGCGTTTATAGCCGGGCTCATTGCGCCGCGACGGCCTCTATATGTACGAATACATGCATTATATTAAAATACAAATTATTGACAATTTCACAATTGCTACTTTGATTATCTATGTATTAGATCACTTGAGATTTAGAAGCTAAAGCAATATAAAATTAGGCACGGAAGCTAATGCCATAATTGTAGGCAATCAGCGCCCCCTCCCGATGATTTATAGCCGTCGTGCGCTCGCCGCTTACATTTACATCTTTAAGCGTTGCTACTATTGCTATTTGTTTGAAGTTGTGGATTTATGATGTAGCCATATTATATTTATATTCGACATCAATTAAATTGCAGTTGGTACTCGGTTTATAATACATTAAAAAGATTTTTATATTCGATGCACAAATGGTGGGTAGTTTGTCCAACTTTAACGAATATATAGTTAAAATGGTGTTTACGAATCTTAAATGACTTGCGGGACCGACCCCGGTTCACTTAAAAAGACCAATGTGGCTAATCTCCAGCGACACATGAACAAACAAAGTTAAATTGTAGCGGCGCGGCACCGGCCGGCTCCCGGAAAACCGATTACAGTCTTAGCGCGCGGCGTTCACCTCCGATTCCCGTAACCCCCCCCCCCCCCACACTCGTTTCCAATCAATCCACCGCACATATTCATATGTAGATGTCGAGTGCATGTTTTTATTGCGGACTGCATTGAATGACGGCCGCAAACATTGCGACATCCCTCCCTCGCTCGCGTCGGGAAATCCTTTTATTTTTAATTTCGATTTTGATTTTTTCCGAGCGCGCCGTGTCGTCCTAGTTTTATTTCGTTTCATTTCATAGCGGAGGGCGGGAGTGGTGGGTGCGCGACAGATCGGAATTTCAGATATGTACAATTTAAAATCGTGTAAGTACGGTCAGCGTGCGGCGCGGAGGGCGGGCGGCGGGGGGCGCTCGCTCGCTAGACTGACGCCTGTCGGTTTGTTTCCTTTGCTTTTTTACGAATGCTATTTTCATTTGATTGCATTTGAATTTCCGCCGCCAATATCCGCTAACTAAACACGATTAATGCGGACCGGAGATGGACAGGCGGGCGGGCGGCGGCGCGGTGGGGCCGTGACGCTGCTCGAGCCGTTTTGTCGTTTTGTATTAGATACTAGCTAATTTATTGCAAATTGCGCCGTTAGGATTCTTTATGCAATATTAAGGATGCCTTTGTTATCTTTAGTACGTATTTAATTTATGGTACTACTATTTATTACGAGATAAATTTATCTAAAGTGTATTAAAGGTTAATAAGAAATATTTATTATAAATTCCTATTACAAGGTTATTTTCAAAGTTTGTCGATTGGAGAAAAAATGTTTTGGTAAAAATTACTTAATTTTTGATGATATTATCGCTTTGTCTCGACATTTACACAACAAACAGCACTGTAATGCGATGACAAGGCGGCGCGAGATCGATCACGGCGGTCCGTTATTGGCAAACTTCTCCGCGACACGGGCTTTGATTAAAAGTATGCAAATTTTATTACATCCTACGGGGTGCCGGCCTGGGGAGCCACGTACACCCGATTGGGGTCAATTGAACTCGTATCTGTAATGTAATTAATATCAATCTTCGCTTGTATCTTACGCTCGTTTAACACTACTTAAGATAATCATTTTAAAGATTAGTAAATTAATTATATATGTTTTATTAGTACAAGAAAAACAACAAAATATTCTCTAAGTAACTATATAAATTCTTAATTTTATAAAGTTTCTAGTGATAAAGAAATTATTTAGCAATTCCTAACTATGACATTTGGATTTGAATGTTAAATTTCAATTTCAAATAAACTTTTTAGCCAAGAAATTATTCACTTCATGAATACCCACACGCCCTCGAATGGTCGTTATTTCGTTATATTAACGTAACGTCCGTGTCATTATACGTTTTTTCCTCCCCTGGCCAACTAAAGCGATCTTTTGATTAAATTAAAGGGATCAACATGGAATTTTTAAACTGATTGATAGGTTGACGCAGCATTTTAAGACACAGCGGAGGAATATTTATTAGCTACAAATGATTGAGCGTAAACCCCGCCAGTATAATTTATACAATTGGTAAATATTGGATTTCGATCCCCAGAATTAATGATAGCCATTATCGATGTAGGTAATTTTTTATATGCTTAGAAAATTCTCATGCTCTAATATTAAGATTTCGAAAGCAGTAGCTTATATTTATGGCAATGAATATTATCTTCTATTGAATATATTATAACAACGAAATATAACTGGTATCGGTTAATTACTTTTAAATGGTTATGGAATGAGTGACATATTGATAAAACGTTTTCGATTTCCAAAGAGTCCAACGTGAAAACATGAATACATTATAGGTAGGTGGATATTTTGAAACGGGAGCAAACACAACATTTATAACATATAGTAAGTGGTTTTTTGAATTAATATTATATGAATAATGTTAATTGTGTTTGATAGCAAAACCTCATTATTTTATTTTGAATGTAGATTTTAAACACTGATAAAAAAATATGAATGACATGCTATTAAATTATAATATTAACATAAGATATCTGCTTTGGTGGGTGAAAACATTATCTTTTTTAACGGGATTATAACTATATTAAGTCTAATTCCATCAAATTATACTCTACTTAAAATACATTTTAAGAATTGAGTTTTAACTATATAAATATAGATATGTTTTTATTTATTGTGATATTTTTCCATTTAGACTTAATTAAATAGATTGAATTAAATCTATTTTAATTAAATAGAAATTAAAATAGATTTAATTAAATTAATCACATTTATGAAGTGTATTAAAGGCCTATAGCGCCTATGAGAAATTAATTGCAAATGCAATCTCTATAGTATTATGTAAATTTTTTGTATGAAAAATTTAGAAAAAAATAGCTTTTTTAGAAGTTAAAGATTTTTACTGTTAAGACATATTTTGGATTCGAATAAGTTTCTGTGAAATAAACATTTGTACTGTTAATATGCATATAGTGTTGAAAATCAGTATAGTGTTCATCCTAATAGTATTGAAAGTCTTTATATTTTTATATTTTTTACAGATTATAGGTAAAAATAAGGAACTGAATAAAATAGTTAACAAAACTTCACCTCGATTACTTAGAGGTACTGGAATAAAATAATAATCTGCTAAAATAGTAAAAGAGTTTCACTAGTGCAGAGTAGAATATGAGTTATGCTTACCGATTGTGATCTTAAGTAATAATTGCATCCTCCATCTATTAGTAATTAATAATTTAAAGGACCTCTTAGACCCAGGGAAGAAGGAATCTAGGTTCCTTTTGCCCAGCCTTCTAATTGTGAGATACAGAGTGAAGATAAAAAAAATAAAAAAAAATTACATTAAGAGTTTATAAAATATTAAAATAGAAAAAGTTGTTTTTATGAATAAAAAACAAAGAAAGAATATAAACAGAAATTTATTTATGCCTAAATATGCGTATAAATAGACACATTTAGCAATAAACATGTGTACGTACAAAAATGCTATTCATGATAAGTGCACCGGGGTTAACTACCAAACATTTGATCTCAGGTCGCGACCCTGCGACACCCCAGCTGTGATGAAATGCACCCTAACATATAATTGCAATTTTTCGCCACGCATCCTAGTATCGACAGATTAACGCAAGTGACAGTGTCACGATAATGAGTTCATATGCCCTTTGAAAATTGTGAAATTATATTTCTGACAGCTGTCCTAATCTGGTATATTAAAATGAAAGTATATTTTTTAGTACTTAATTCTAGAATCGATAAACTAGATCAACATTATTGCACTTGATTTTTCGATAATTATCTAATAAGAAATAAATAATTTACATTACTAGCATTTATTGACAATATATTTATAATTTGTCATTTTCATAATATTTAACTAACTTCACATATTTAAAATAATGTTTTTACAGTTAATAATGCAAATAAGTACAAACTATTACCATTTATTACTACAAGATATACAGCAAAAAAGGAACGCAATATTTACCTGCATATTATTAATTAAACTTTATCTAATTAACGTAATATTAGACCATACGAATATAAATCTAATGTATTATTTACGAGCAGTCTCGTAGCTGTCATGAAAGACTGTCTTACTAGAGTTAACTGAAGCTCGCGTCGTCGTCGAACTACGGGAGGAATTTGTCGACTTAAACCAATTTCACTTTAACTCGCCTAACAACTTATAATAGAGTAACTTTGTAGATTAATCTATTTTTGGGCGAACACCTCAAATAAGCAAATCCGTATAAGTTTTCGCAGTTTGAGAATTTGGGTGTACCTATGTCGTTAGTTGGGAAAACAGATTGTAGGATATTATTTTATATAGTCGTAATATATATGCTTGTGATAATTATGTTTTATGTGTAGGTAATTAAGTATTGTCAAAATGTTATTCTATTATTATTTTTTGTTTAAGAAAATTAGTGAATCATCAACTTCTCTCAATCATGATGGTTTCCAAATTCTATTCTAAATGTCCAATGCTAGATGGAATAGTTGTTCCACAGTTTTGATACCGGTCCATTCCCTAATGTTGCTCCTTCCCAACCCAATAAACTTTTTTCTTCGTCCAGCACGCCCTTTGCCATCCATTGTACCCACCATATTATACATATTTATAGTTTGTAAAAACAAATAATAACATTTTCTAGACTCATTCGTACGTGAGATGACTTCTGATAGCAATAAATTGATTTACATTCAGTTGTTAAGACAGTTCAAACTCTCCCTCCACTTACTATAACATTCAATTTTTTCCGTAGGAAAAGTTTAATTACCTAAAAAAGCGCACCGTTATATTCTAATTATTGTACCGGCAATAAAAATACGTAAACGAGTGTATTATAACAATTAGACAGACCTCCTTGATCGTTAAAAGGGAAATTTAAATGGAATTTTTATGTCCAACAATTAAGGATAACGTCGACGTACTAGACATTTTTGTAATTACAAAAATAAGATTCTTGAAATGTAGCGTGAAAAAGAATTAGGCGAAGTTGGCGGAAAATACCTTGAATACTACAAGTGACAAGTGGAATAAGAACACAACGTTGAAAAATGTTTATTTATTAATGAGGAGCTATTTTCCGCAATAACTCTGGGTACACTGCTATGAGGAGAGAGATCTACCTTATATCAATTATTTTCTATTTCTGAAAAATATAATTAAATTAGTTTTCAAGTGTTTTTCTTATACATATTTTAAATAAGTTGTTACTATTTATTACATCATTTTCTAGGAATTATTAGAATTATAAAATAAATATACAGAAGTGTACCTAATAGAAACATTTAAATAGCCATAATTTGGATATTACAAATAATTGAATAAAGAAATGTCGCAAAATATTGCGTGATTTAGAGTAAATCAGGTGTGACATATTCAGATATGTTAAGAAGGATGTGTTTTATACGAGGATGGAGAAAGGTGAAGAAGCCCGAGGGAGTTCCGGATTTATAGCCGCCAGTTGACGAGAAGAGGCAGCGCTGGCGTCGCTCCTCGCGCCCTGTCCTCCACTGATTTATACCGCGCAATCTAGCAAAACTTACTTCACATTTAAATTTTCAAACTGTCTAAGCTCTTAACGTCGACCATATTATCTCATTCGATCGCCTATAAATTTTATGAGCTGACTCGCCTTTGTCGCTTAAGCTTTGACTTGGATTAATAGTCCAATGGGATGCATATACAATCGCTTCCTCTTTTTTTAAAATGACAACGCAACCTTTAATAGATATTGAACATTAAATATACATACATATATTGGAAATTCTCCATTAAAAAAAACATTTCAAATGATCAATTTCAATTATTCTATTTAATCGATTTTGTATCTAAACCTATTTCATTCGGAACATTTACTCATTACAATGGCTCTTCCCGCCGTAACGTTTCTTGCGAGCAAAAAGTTTATAATCGTTGTATTGAAATTAAATCAATTACGAATATATTTAATACAGTTCGATCAAATTGGACTGACTTTTTGTAATCACTTTTTATACGAGCGGTAAAGTAACTATGTAACTAAAATGTATTGTGAGCGTGTTTTTGTTTAAATATAATTTATGTACGTATATAGAATTCATATGTGAATGGGATATAAAGAACTATTTTTTTACTTATCCTTTGTATTATTTTGTGTACATGCCTACAACTAACTTTCTGACTAGGCCTACTGGTTATAGGTAAAGTTTGAACCTAACTTGAAATGATTATAAAGAAACATTTTATATATTGACTCTTGTATATTAGAGAGAACACTCGGAGAAGTCTTGTTAATAGAAGAACTCATATATTTCTTAATTTTTCTACTATCTCTTTATGTTAAACTAGCGGAC
>FAPY01037190.1:0-11384 GCA_900067975.1 Heliconius heurippa
TTTATAAGATATAGGATGAACTAATATGAAATTATAATTTATTTAAATGGCCAACAAAAATATCGAAACACCATAATGAATTCTCAAGTGACATCTGCCAATTAATAAATTTTCTGGGAAGCTACTAATAATGTTGAGTTCTCGTTTTGAACGCCGCCAATAACAAGTTAGTTAACGTATTAATTGGTTAGAGTTTTTTGTCACAGTAGACTGATTTCATCAACAAATTATTATTTTTCAAATATTCTATTTAAATAACCATTCACTGGAATAAAAATTTAAATAAAAGATTCTGTCTATATAACGTATAGTAATTTAATTACTTAAAATTAAAATAATTCTTGTTGGAATGAATAAAATAAATAGTGAATTGAAATAAATTAATAAATTGAATGTGTATGTGTTTTGAAAATGTACGAAGATAACAAATTGAATTATATTTAACTAATTTTCACATGCTGCTTCACACGGAAAAAGCTGGGAGTTGTGTATAACACGTAACTTAGCATGTGTCTAAGTTTTCGGGGAACTCTGACAGAAACATTATAACGATTAACGTGGTGCCTATAACCTCGAAACTCTTCAATTTTACAATATTAGCATGCACATGTAAGGTTGCTGACAAAACAGATAATTTTACGTATAAAGGCTCACTTACCTAGTATAACTAAAGTGACGTAATGGATAATTGTTGGGGCTATACTAGGACACCATGATGGTCCTGAAACTCCATCTTCCTTCGAAAGCTTATCTACACTCACAATGGGAGTCGCATTGACCGATCTGCAACATGACCACAAATATCTATTATAATATATCATTTTTTTTATAAATATCACTTTTATGGCACATATTTTCTCACATACTGTTCATGCACCTTTCCAATCTGAGCCAAAGACATGCTTCTGTCTAGCAAACTGTCGTCCTCGTTCATGAGGTTCGTTTAATTTGATCAGTTAATATAAAACAAACTCAACTAATTACCGCGCTTATAAAGATATGCGGAACGCTATGATTGTAATGTCATTGTTTAAACAGAGGTTTACTTACCTTTTATCTTCCTCCTGATGCACGAGGTACACACCTTTCTCGATAATTGTAAAAGTATTTTGATCTGAAAAAAAATGGACTGTTTATATAAAACGGTACTATAAATAAGTCTCAGTGCATTTCTAGATGTGCGCTTTAATTGATATTAATTCAGAGGGCATTCATGGTCATGATGCAACATCATCAGCTCCTATAATAGTTATTTTATATTCAATCGGTAAGTTATGCAATCGGTCTTTATCTGTGAAAGATGAGTTATTAGATAATTATATTGGTTATTGGAGATTTTACATTTATCTTATTAGAGCTAAAGCTAATGAATAGTCGATTGTTGTGGTATATAGATAAATGAAGATAATTAATGTCTTTGAATAATTTTTTTTGTTAAAGCTTTTGAATATAATATTTAAATTATTTTACGTTTGTATTTTATACATTTTATACAATATTAGTTTTAGTTGAGATATCAACTCATTTTTATTGAGTGTGAGAATTATAAAAAAAATTATATACTAGCTACTGCTAGTAGCTGGTACACCTTTAAAAAATTTTATGCTGGGTTTAAGTGACTCCCAGAAGAATGAATTCCCCTGAATCCCAGATTTAGAAAAATATTTTAATTTTGTCAATTTCTAAGAATTACAATTATAAGGGTGTACTTTATTTATTTTTAGTGCTCTCTTAGAGCTCCATCGTATATGTTCGTAATACTCTATTTTTATATATTGCAAATACATATTAGGTTATAATAATTTGCAAAGACGCCGTACCTTATTTTTTTATATTTAAGCGTTCCCATTAAAGTTCCACATTAGTTATTTCTGATCCCTTTCTCTATCTCTCCCTTTCTTATTTCTCCCTATTTTGATGTATGAGCAAAAATAATAAAAATATTACAGCTTAGCCGATTTCTTAGAAATCTACATTAGTTGTTCCAGGCCTTTCAATAATTAAATAAAACTTTTGTTAATGTTTACCTGGTCTATTATAATACAGGACATACTCTTATAGGATTACTTTGTTGTCCATCTCTGTCTGTCCGTCTGCCAAGACTATTTTTCTCAACATCGCGTGGACTTCCACGCGGTACTTAGTTGGTTGGTACTTACCAACCTTAAATTAATATCCATCCAAATCTACAGTCATTTGGAGCTCATTAATACTAAGCTTATAAATCAACGCAAATAAAAGATATGAGTGTTAGCTTCCCGTTTACAACTGTTATAAAATTTGACAAGAAGTAAAAATAAAGGGAAAAAATTGTAATATCAAAATTTGTAAGTATATCACAGAAATTCATTTCCTCGAGTGGGGTCTAACCCACAACCAGTCGCGTTGACAGTAACACTTTGCGTCCCTGCGCCACGACTGGCCTCTATAAAGATAGAATAGAATAAAATAAAGTTATTGGTAGTTGTGATTCTTATGTATTTTCATTATTTACTATAGTTAAGGCAAAAAAAGCATTATTATAATATCGTAATCAACCAAGTAATCGTATGAGGCTTCCGCTTTTTCTTTTGAGGTATGGAACGTTAAAAAATACGACAGCAGAAGCAATGCGGTGTTCAACCTGTTTTAAATTAAACAAAGGTTTTCCACAAATCAAATAATAAAACTATTAAGGAAAAGTATACAAATTGTCATCTATAAATAGGCTATTTATAACCAACTTTCAAAAAAAGGAGGTTCTCAATTCATCGCAATCTTTTTTTTATAACGCTGTTTTGTAGACCAATCTAACATAGAAATGAAATCGCATGGGCGGGAAACTCATCAGCTCCTAACTAACCAAACTTTTCATGCCGAGTTTCGAAATTTCAAATTAACCTACGTTAAATTTCTGTATTTTATTTTCGGAAAATTTTAATATTAACGTTTTTACCCAAGTTATTTATAATATTATACGAAAAGCAATATGAATTATGTATTTATTATAGGGGCATTATCACTGAGTTTGTAGAGTAAATGTTTACTCAATTAAAATGCGTTGACTTCTGAATAAATTCCTAATTTTGCTCATATGAGTATGACTTATGCTAATATGAGCTGATAAAAATGTTGGTTTTAAAATAATAAAGAAAAACCTTGCTGGACAGGAAAGGAAGAAGATAGTATATATATTATTATTCAGTTAACGCAGAATCTTCAATAGCGACAAATAAAAATATATGTACATAATTATTAAATAAATGTTGATAAAATGATAAAACCGCTTAATAGATAAAGTTGTAAATGGATATTTTTAAAACCTGTTTATGTATATAACATCTTTTATTAAAATTAATTAATTTATAATATATGAGTTAAAATATAAATGATTAATTGGTATGTCACTTGTCAGCAGTCAATTGTTAAATAAACATGAAAAATGTTGTTTTTCTCACTGAAATAAAGGGTACTGACCACCATATTGTATGAACATCAAGTAAAATATTGGTTATATATAATTAAAAAATAACTTATAACAAACTATCTTATTTTCGAGATGAAAAACTTAGATATTTCAACAGAACAAGTGAATAGTAGTCGATGTATTGATTGATAGCTATTGTACTCACAAAACAATGCAAAATAAATGGGTCGAGTAGCAGACGCAATTAATTCAAAAAGTGTTCATGAGGTACGAGTATATCCGAAAATAGTTTTAAAATTATTTAATAAATAGACTAGATATTTGGAATATTTCCTTGGAATAAAAGTATAAATGAGCGTCTCAATTAATAAGTTGAATAGGAAAATTTATTATATACCTATTTAAAAGTGTGTATAAATTTTGTCAGAACAGTTTATTTTATTTAAATTTATAAAAATGTCTCAATATAATTTAAAATTCTATAGAGGAACCAATCAAAACTATTTATAGCGATATTTATCTAAGGGACACAAATAAAACCTGATAAGTGTTCGCTATTTTTAATAAAAACCATATTCTGGTATATGTTGCTTTTGTTCAATATTTTCATGAATGCTAAATAATTATTTATTTTAATAATGAAATAAATAATTATTTTAGCAAAATAAAAAAATAAGAATGCCGTTATAAATATACAGAGGGGATATAAAAAGATAGGTTTTATCATAATTCTTATAGAGAATTAAAGGATTTAATTTGTGTATCATTAAATAACTGAAAACCGCAAATTAGACATATTGATAAGTAATTTGTATTCAATATTATAAATATAAATAACTTTTCATAAGTTAATTCTTTTTTCGAACTCTTCTCGTGGAATTTACTCACGGTTAATTCACATTACGATTTTTTTACAGCTAGTATTGTTATTATTCTACTTAGTGACACTCACTATTCGTGTTAGTAAATGAGTTAAAATGTAAAAATAGTTAAAATGTAAAATATTATAGTATGATTTATTTAAAATTAAACGTCTTTGTATATACTTACTTTCATGCATTGCCGTGCACAATCCTAAGTTTGTGAAGAACGAAGATGAACACTATTTTCCAATAATATATTTGTTCCGAACAAAAGAATAAATGGGAAAAATCATTTGAATGACCGCTAGCTACTCGTGCGCAGGGTAGCGGGTACCACGCAACGTACCGCTTACAATACACGTCAAGAGCCGAATCAATAAATTATTGTCATTTGCCGCTAAGGTTCTTAACTGCCTTGGAAAAAGATGTTTAAGTTGACGCTTGAATACACCAGTTTTTACATAACATCATTGATACTCTCGGAGATAAGAAATCTTTATGGCACATCTGTTTGCCTGAGAATATTTAACACAATAGTCTCTATTATTTGTTTTGTACCAGATACTTGTACATCAATTATTTATATCAATTAGCTATTAATAGGACATAAGATAATTATTTTGGAAATTATTAGGACATAATATCGTGAAATGAAATATAAATGCATATAATAAGTATTTTAGTATATAAATTGTTAAGTATTCGTTGCATATTATTCGTAAATTTGCAACATTTTATATAACGATTTGAGCATAACAAAATAGGAAATTGTATCTTTATAAATCAGTGTAATTTTTTTGCACAGAATTTTAGTATTACATAGACTCTGAGTGTGTGAACACATTACAAAGATATTGAAACATTTACTTAATAAGAAGCTTATTAGAATTGAACAATAGTGATGTTTATTTGAAAAAAAAATTTTGGTTAATCATTTGGTAATCAAAGGTTTTTGTTTTCAGACCGCGTTTTTTTGCGTGTTGAATGGCGGAATTCAACGCTGCAATTTGTCTTACTAAAGTACTAGGCGTATAAAGCTGAAATTGGTGGTCCCTTGGGAAATGCAAGGGAATAGAGCAATTGAGAGAGGATTTCTTGAACTTTCTAGGAGACGTTTTATAGTCCACGCTAACGTAGTTGCGCGATATAGTCTGTCTTGTATTTTGTTAGAGTTGTGCCGCCATCAGAAATCTTATTAAGTAAATAAAATTAAGAATTTTTTGTGATTTTCTTGGATGTCTCTTAAAAAGTTTTAATGTAAATAATGACATTTTTTGACTATTTATTTATATACGTACTCATTTAGCAACGTCAAAGCGTACGTTGCAGCTGTTTGAATTGCATACTATGTTGCTATTTTTTGCATAATGGCAATAAACAGATAAAAATATTTTATTCCCAAATGATAAAACATGCAGATAAGAGGTAACGAATGTTATAATTCTTTGTGATTGTAATCAATTTATTGATATATTATGTACCAGTTGTCGCCAGGAACTTCGCTTGCGTGGACTTGATGACCCTTGCCATACTATTTACCACATGTGGTGCCAGTGAAGGCATGTATGCAACAATTTCTTTAAAGTTACTATTTATTACAGTAAGATTCTTAAAGTATTTTTTTTGGTTTGTGAGGTTAACACGAGGTCCTCAAGTTCCCTCTGCCTACCCTGCTTTGTGCGGGATACAGCATGAAGCCTTTTTTAGTTTATATTCAATGTACAGACTTCACTCCTTTTACAGTTTTATATTTTTTATAGATATACTTAACAAATTTGTCATAGTTATATTATAATAATAGTCATTATTGTGATAATAATGATCATAAAGGCATTATAATTGTAAAAATAGCATCTTTACTTTTATATTTTTTTGGGGTTCCTCACTTAAAGAGTAAAATGGAACCCTTTTACTGAGATGTTACTGTTTGTTTGTTAATTTCTAACTAGGCTGTATATCACGAACTGTGATAGTTATGAGACAGTTGAAATTTTCACAGATTATATATTACTGTTGCTTTTATAACAACACATCCTAAAATACAGAATGAAATAAATATTTAAGGAGGCTCTTATACAACAAACATGTTTTATTGCCGTTTTTACAGATAATAATACGAAATCCTACGTGTGTGAGTCCGACTCGCACTTGGCCAGTTTTATTAAAAGCGAAAGCTACCTTTATAGATGTTATTGACACTTAATCCTCTATAGATAATTGACGTGGCGATGACGACACATATATGTACGTAAATGTACAATTTAGCCATTTGTATAATACATTTATTCGACATGACTCTATTGTATTAAATACTAGCGGATTTGTGCGGTTTTATCCGCTTGAACTATTCTAATATTTATTTAATATATTTATCAAACTGAAAATGTATGAAAATTGATACAACCATCATCGTCGTCTACCCGTTCAGTTCCGCCCCGTAAAATTTCAAGAAACCCATTTTCGGCGCCATTTCTGGAAAATCTACAAAAAATGAGTAAAAAAAGTAGCCTATGTTCATCCCAAGACACTGAGTATCTCTATATGAAACTTCATCACAATCGTCACAGACTGACAGACAGAGTTACTTTGGAATTTATAAAATTATTATGGATTAGATCTAGAGAATAATAATAAAGAAACAAGTGAAGTATGTATTGAATTGAAATGAACAAATACTTCCATTATTTTAAGTTGCTGCACGATTTTCTTTCACACTACATGTAAAAGGTTGATGTGTTTGCTTAATAGAGAAGTATTCTTAATATGCATGGATAGAGAAGTACTTGTTATTGACGTACCTCATCAGCTCTGAATGACCGGTAGCCAGTTGAGAAAAACAACACTTTTTCTTATTTTATTCTATATTTAGTTTCTATATTTAGCATAATAAGGCTTTTTTTTAAATATTTAATATTTTAATTTCGTCTGGTGTCGAGGCAAAACGCGGCGTTGAATTCCGCCACTCAACACGCATTGCATTGAGTTCGGAGGGAAATGGAGAAAGGAGTGTCTTAACACTAGATTCCCTCTATCTACTCTGCTTTGTGCGAAATATAGCGAACTAAAAAAGCAATATTTTTTAGTATACATTTTTTCATTGCTACTTTTGAATGGAACTATAAATTGAATAGATAAAATAAATTTGACCTGAATATGAGCTATTTTTACACAGTACGCATAATCTTCTTTTAAATGTATATTTTTTTCCTTTATAAATATTTATTTTATGAAAAAAAGCATACGTGGGATGGGATAAGTATACAAAATGTCTCAAAATATTTTTTTATTTAATATTAACATATACATATATTTTTTTGTAGGTGTAAAAAAATAGTTTTTATTTTTTACTGTTAATTCAATTTATTTGATTTAAAATTTATTTTAACATTTATATTGCATCTATATATTGAATGGAATCAATAGTATTTTTAATATGATCAAATTCCGAGGTGGTTGGCGTGACTGGTGCTTGCGATTGCTGATTATCTGTAATTTTCCTAAAGGTTAAATTTTATAAAGAAATTAAATTATATATTATTGTATTTATTTAATTCACACGAATATATTTATTTACCTTTTGGCGAAACTCTACCGTCCCGAGATAGTAATATTGGACCACAGACCGTTGTTAAAATTGATCCTAATGTAGAGGTTATTAATATAGCAATTACAATGATATTCGAATGTTGTTGCGCGATCCACTGGTCTTTTGGTGTGACGCCTTCAGTCCATAAGGAATCTGTAGCCACACGCACTAGGACTGCCTTAAAATATAAATAGATTTAATTTGGAAAAACAAGAAAATTTTCAGAAAAATTCAGAAAAAAGAGCAAGCATTATTATTCTAAGATAAATATTTAGCTAGTGTTGGATTTATACGATATTTTTTGTCGTTTATACGTTTAGTCAGACAAAAATCTATTATTTTATTAAGTGATTGAAGTCGTTTTGTTTTCCGTACTGTGGCGTAGGGGCACGACAAACGTGTCATTTTAAACATTTTGTGGATTCGATTTCCGCTCACTCGAGTGCGAATCGAACCAACTGAAACATTTAATATTTTAATTTCCATTTAATATTTTAACGATCAGTTCCGCCACTTAAAACGCTATGCCTACAGAATTCGACGAGAAGTGGGGAACGGTAGTGTCTTAATGGGAACAGATTGTATTAACAATAGATTAGTAGGTTCCCTCCTGTTCCTAATATTATTATACAACAGGCAATTGTTATAATTAAAATATCAAATAGAATTAGTGAATAAAAATAAGTTTTTTTATGTTTGCACTTGTAATTTGTACTATATTTACAGTATTTAACCTACTTAAAGCACCAAGGATATTTGCGAACGAATAAAGATAAGAGCTTTACGAGAGTTTTTAAATTTAAATACTAGTACCAGTACCAAATAATAATATTCATATTATTTAGTAAATGTTGTAGGTTTTGTGTTTTTTATTAATGGGTTCAGCTTCAGTAATATAATCAGTTGTTATGATTTACGCCCTATTTGAAACTAAGATGGAATTATATATATGAATTTTAATTTATTTTGATATATAATGAGTTTTTAATGATTGAGTGTCGCTTTTTATTAACGGCCTCCGCGCGATTTTGTCCGCTTCTTTTTATTTTAGTATGGTTAATTATACACTTATTAAATTGTAATTAATTTTGTTGGAATTTTATTTGATTTTGCAAACCCGGACATACAGAAAAACAGACAAACAAAATCTTGAAATTGTTTATTTGTGTTTTTTTTAAATAATTTATTTATAGTACAGATAGATGATTTTGATATAGATAATTTAAGAGCATACTCTATGAATGTTATCTAACTTCTACATTTACTATATAAAGCCATAGCTAGATGTAATGCGGTAAATTTCATCACAACGCCGCATTTTACAAAAAGACAAGTTAAATATACCTTTGCTGTACAAATATATACAAATTGGATCTGTACAACTATATATAAAGGGCTTTAGAGTCGTATAAAAAAACATAATCATGTAGCTATATATTTATGACACCTTACATTAATGACATCATGATGATTATGTTAGAGCAAGTGTTTTTATGACAAGTTAATATGAGAAAACTAACATTTATATAAAGTAGCAATAATAATGACTTTTAAAATATGAATGGCGACTAAGTATAATGATATAATGACAAAGTGCATATTATGTCCAATGAAAATAAGAAAAAAATGCAATTAATAATGTATAATAATAATAATTAATAATTTGAACATATTGAAAAATTGCATTTTTTTGTGCTTCACGCTGTATCCTGCAGAGAAAACCTAGTGTTAAAACACTTAGTTCCCACTTTCCGCCGAATTTTGGCCGCATTGCGTGTTGAGTGGAGGAATCAAACCCACAACCAGTCGCTTTTATAGTCACATGTTTGTGCCCCCGCACCACGACTAACCTCAAATTAGCGAAATAAAAATACTTTATTTAATTTCAGTTTGGGTTTATTAATTCTGAAAGTGAACACGTCGTCAAACTACTGGCATACCTTAAAATGAATTAGATCCTAAACGGCTGGATATTTATAACTCACTAACTAACTTTTATTTAATATTTCAATATTACTAAAGTTGATAATGATGCTTTTATACATTCGTTGGCTTCACATTGTGGGTGGATATGGTGACATTTACTATGATTAATGACTAGTGTTGTAAACATACAAATGTGATTAATAACTACATTAAAAAGAGTACCTACAAACAAATATTCAATGGCCAGTATCGTTAGTGAATTCTTTTATGTATAATAAAGACACCAGTAACCGATAGACAGCAATGACATTTATATATTCTTATTTAACTGCCGAAAATATTTTTTTTGGCTTCACGCAGTAGCGGGATAGGTAGAGGTTACCTGGGAACCTAGTGTTAAAACACTTTGTTCTCCTTGAGACACTTTAGTTCCCCATTTTCCGCCGAATTTTTGAGGCATTGCGTGTTAAGTGGCGGAACCCCCCCCTCTCCCTATTCTGCTAGTGCGGGATACAGCGTGAAATTAATTTTTATTCACTGAAAAACAAAATTCTGTTATTGTACTGTTGTACGTACCTCCACAATGGCTTTAGGCATCCAAGTGATAGCTATGAAAATACTTTCCTTTGTAGGTAATTGATTAACCGTCGCAACTAAGAACGCTGTAAGCATTCTCACGGATAAAGCCGCAAATATGCAACCTACTATTAGTCCGAAGTCCCTTGTGTTCATCAGAGATACCTATGACAAAAAATATATATATATATATTTTTGTCAAAATACAGTTAGCCTTGACTGGATAGAGTAGGATGAGAAAAAAATATATTTTTTTAATAGTTGTAGGCCATGCCTTCATGTGATAACGAAAACATTTAAAATCGTGTATGCGTTCTAGTTAATGAAGGTATATCTACAAGATACATCAAAATTTTTAAACGCCTTTTAGTTGTAACAGGTTCGACGGATCCTAGTAATGCTGTCTTTGAAATATCTTCTAGAATGAAATATTTAATAATGGCTTAGGTAAGTACGTTTTGGGCAAAAATTTACCAATAAATTTACTAATTTTGAGTGAAGATTTCGAAAGATACTAATATAAATTCTTGTTCATTTTAGCTTAATTTTATTTAAATTTTATATAAAAACGTACAGTTGTTTAACTGTCCACAATATTAAATTATATGGAGAGGAAACCATTTTGTCATGAGTGGCATCTTTATATTGTACACAAGACTTTGTAAGAAATAATACAATGTAATTAAATATAAAAGTAAAAATTGGTTCAGCCATATCATAGATTTCATAAATTTTATGTACATGTGAACGAGTTGTGAAGACAAAGTCTGCAGCAAATAGGTATTTGTATTATCTGTGATACAGTGTTTATTCGAGAAACGTCATAAATCAACTTTAGTACTATCATCGCATTATGCAGTTATGTATCGTCACATTGTATCATTTAGAAATATGTCGTTTTTATTCAAATTATATACTTTCTTTTATAGCATTTATTTTTCTCTTTAAGTATATGAAACCTTCATATTAATTTCATTAATGACATAGTACAAAACAATATTTCATTATCATCATCATCATCAGCCTG
>FAPY01037197.1:0-13030 GCA_900067975.1 Heliconius heurippa
TCCTCGGTGGTTAGACCATTGTAACGAGGTATATAGATATAACTACACATTAAATCAAACTTAATAGAAGTTAAAACAAAAATCTTTGAATATTCTTAATTACAAGTTTATAATATTATAATTTAATCAAATTGAAATACTCGTAGCTAAGAGCTGTGTAGGACACATGACACGTTCCACGTGCCCGAGATAACTGACCGCAGGTACAGTCGGTTACATATAAACGGTTAACACGATGCCATATAGACTATAGCCTTCCTCGATAAATGGACTATTGAACACAAAAAAAAATTTGCAAATCGAAACAAAGCTTATAATACTAAAATAGGTAGATTAACCATTTATTAAATAGTATTTACTTTAAAGTCATATCAAATTTCTTTCTCCAATGTTTTATTTTAGTGTATGCAAGTCGCTGAATGTGTCACGTGTGCTCCTATCCTGGCTGGTTGAGACAATGGCCGGCCTTGCGAGCTGTTTTCTAACGCGGTGACATTTTTATATTCCCTCTGTCTTGTTTAAATGATTAAAATTGATTTTTTTTAATATGAAAAATTGATTTTTTTAAGTTTTCATAATTGTAAATGCATACTTTTATCTTCTGTTTATTTTTTTAATAATTATAATTTTAATAATCATGCTGGTAAAAGCAGATTAAACATTTAGTATATTAAAATACAATAAAAACTAATAATTGTTTAAAGGCTGTTTGAAGTATGACCTTTGAATTAAAAATAACTATATGAACTTAATTCATTTTATACTTTTTAATTCATTCTTAATTATTTCATTTTTTGCTTACTAATAATATAAAAAAAATAAAAACAGGTAATATGTTAAAATCTACTTGCCTACTGTTTTAACGTTTAATTTCCTTTCTAAAAATGAAATTTTGATTGAGTTCCTTTGTGAGCGTTATCTTTATAAGCCACTTGCTTATATCTGGAGGAAATTGTTAAAGTATCGAACGGATTGTGTTGATAGTATAAAATTATCACCTGAAACCGACAATTTAGTACTGTGTGAGGCACTCCTAGTATTTTTCCTCCAAATTTATATATATTTTTTGTTTTTCTGTCTTAGTGACGAAACACAAAGTTCAAAAACTCAGTTATCATAACGTTACTACTAGTCTAGACTTAAAGAGTGAAAATTCAAGTTAAATAATTTCATTTCAGTAAAACTCTTACTTAAAATAAATCTGTATTCATAATTACAATGTACTCGTATGTAGTATTCTCATGATATCTCGTGATATACTCGTATAAACACAGCAGCGCAGCGGGTACACTTGCCGGCCATGTAAAGCTGCATGTATTGTTCGCGATTGTCTACTTCATACATTTACTTGGCAAGTTTTTAAAGTGAAAATACTTTAATATTTCTTTAAAAAAGCCTGCTTCTCAGTAGTATTTGATTGTAAAAACGACTATTCTAGGTTCAATTCACATTCGAGGAAATGATTTTATTTTTCTTATTTTTGCTATATGCGGGATACAGCGTGAAGTTGAAAAAAGCTATTAATATTAGACTTTAAAAAAATAAGTAACACCCTTCGCCAAACTCAAATTAGTGAAGTACTTATTGACGATTGCCTCTATTGAAATATTTATATTAGGATGAGTTAAAAAAGCTACCTCCATGAGTTACCATATGAGATAATAAATCTTGTCTAGACGAGATTGAGTGAAACTTAACATTGAGAACGTAAAACACCTGAATGTATCATGTAATGGCCTTCACCTTTTTAATACATACTTTGAACATTGAATTTGCTTGCGTATTTTATAAAAATATTCAAAGAATTTTAGTAAGTGACATTAAACCTATTCAAAAATTATAGGCGAGCCCCGGCGCACTTGCACAAGCGTGAGACTGTAAACACAACAGGCTATGGGTTCGATTCCTTAATATTTTCATTTCCTCGCTCTATTAACGAGAAAAAGTGCAGTTTTGAATCCCGCTACTCAACAGGCAATGCTTTCAGGTTCCCAATTCCTTCATACCTTGCTATAGTATCCTTATAGAGTATCTTAACATTAGGTTCCCTCTATTTACCCTAATACGTGTGAGCATACTGTTGCGGGTTGAGTTGTGGAATACTCTGTCTTGTTTCCACAACTCGTCGCTGCGCCATGATGGCTTACTTATTTACAAAAAGACGTTTATAATCCGTACATAAGCCTTATTAAATTCTACTAAGTATTCTCGAACGTAATAAATAATAATTTTTTTTTTTCTATATTTATTTACTTGTATATACAAGTATATTTTATAATATTTGTATATTTTATATAAAATAAACCAATATTTCTTCAGCTTTATACTTTAAAAAAGTTATACTGAAAGGACGCGGCTATGCATTGAAAATAAGTAAAAATCTTTTGTAAAATGTTGACCGCGTATAAAAGCCTCATCCATCATATTGTATAGGTATTCATGCTTTTTTTTCACATTCCATAAATTCTATGCAAGTTTTAAAACACCACTGCTGAATTTGCGTGTAAAATTTATGGCAACATTGCGCTTTAAAATATTATAGCTTATAGATATTTAAATTTAATATATTTGACTAGCTATAAAAGTTAAAAGTAAGAATTAACGCCATATAACTTACAACTACACACATTTTGATAGAGTTTAAAAATATATTGATGAAATTTTTAATTCCTTCGTTAGGATAAGTTATATAAGATGAAGAGACCGTCATGGGGCAGCATCTGACTGTAAACGCAATGGTTGTGGGTTTCATTCTCACTCGGAGGAATGATGTTTCAAATATTTTTACTTCTCCACTGTGGTAGACCTGCTGCTTTTTTATATATAGTAAAAAGTGGAAATTGACTATACCCGCGAAAAAAAAGCGATATAAAAAGAGAGAGATATATATATTTTTTAATATCTCTCTTTTTATATCGTTACACTATAGCCAATTTTAAAAAGAAATATTTGCCAAATAAATATTAACTATTTGATAAAATTTCGCCAAGAATCAGGAAGGAAAGCGCAAAAAATCTATAATAGCGAAACTTCTAACTTCTACCCTGTAATTTAGCAAACTCACGGCGCCCTCTTGGTCCCCACTCCATAATCTCTTGTCAAATCCATTCAACTATAACGCTAATTTATAGTATTTGTAAAATATGTATATTAGACAGAATCCCGTCTTTGTTTCCCGGATCCTGGATTTAGAGGGTTATGGGTCGAGGAGCGTAAAGCTGTACGTCCAATAGATTTGTAGTGCTATAAAATATGATTAATGTTGTAAAAAGTTGTTATTGAATAGGATAAAAGGATTTGATGCACTCTCTCGTGACGCAGCGGCGTTATTCCTTATTCTGTTAGCAGGATCATGGACATGGACATATGGAGTTGGGTTCCCCCACTTAACACGTAAGTGTTTTCCATTCTGTATGCGGGACACAGAGTGAAGGTTTAAAGAATAAAGGAATATATTTTGCTGATGGGCTTTGTAATCTATATACAAGTATCTTTTGTTAGAGTTTGACTCGTTCTCTCGCCTTTGCTTAGGACCATTTTAAAATTTCATGAAAATACATAAACGACTTTAAGTCAATTAAGGAGGAGTAAATAAATTATGCTCTGTGAAGACTCTTTGCAATTTGAAGAAGGATTTTTTTTGAGCAACGAAAGGTGGATTTTTAGATTTTTTTTGGAAATGGCATTAGGCGTAGTTATCTTTACATTAATTTTTGTTTGCATATAACATTTAAATATGTATAATATTTATAATTAAAGAGTTATTAAAGATAACTCTATAAAAAATAACAATCTTATGGTCAAATTTTTTTCAAAAGTAAATTTCAATATGTCCTTTCTTTTTCCATTAAATATTACCTTATATGGAATGACATAAATGTGTAATAAAATTGTTTCACCAAATGTGATTACTGAGACCGTAGTGTCATAAGAACGGCAGTAAAATTAATTAATTGTATTCTGTAATGGGACAAATTTAATTATTACGGCGAAACGTAACGGTTCGTTTCTGTCTTGTGGTTACTTTTTGTTCTCGGTTAGGTTGGATGAATTTGGTAGACAAAATTCGATCATATAACGTAAATTATGAAATATATGTACATATTTTTAGGTGAATTTTCAAAAGTTCGGTTCGGTTTGGTTTGGTAATTGAAGGTAGTCCAAAAGTCAGGTGGCTTGACGAAATGATACAAGACTTTAGAACCCTGGGCATCATAAATTGGAGAGAGAAAACTAAGAAGTGAAAGAACTACATAAATAATATTGACTAGGCTAAGGTCTGTCTGTGGCTTACATGATTATCATATATGATTTATATACTTATGTATGAATATAATACTTAAAATTGACCAAATGTACTGAAAAATTCTTCTCACTTGAACAATAATTTCATATAAATAAGCGTTAAGAATCCTTCACATACTCTAGTGTCTTGTTATATTTATGAAAAGAGATTGTCTGTTGATTTTCCAAAGGTTGAGACCATTTATCTCTAACGTTCGGAAATTTAAAGGAATTATGTCCGCCGAAGTAGAAATCCGCATTTTCTGAATGTTACATACGGTTTTAAACTTTTATTTTTATTTTATTTAACACTATAAAATTCTCTAGTATAAACAATCAAGTAAGAAAAATAAATCATCCTGTAACTTTTGATATTAAGTATACGAGAGATTAACTCCAGTTTGAGAGCGAGATATTAAGATTACTATATATTTTTACTGCACGTTGTTTACTTGGCAGAGTACACACGTCTCCGCAACTCATTGCGCAAGCAGTTCTAGTTGTTCTGTTTGCCACTCCTACATCTTGAGTTGGTATTAATTTTTGTTTTAGTTAGTGTTATGGTTTTAGTTTGCTCTTTTTATGTGTGTTCAGTTAACAGCTAGTTTCATTTTTAATTTTCTTTGAAAAACCACGAAATGGTAAGTGGGCTTTTGAAAAATGGGCTCCCTATGTCTTTTATGGTATACGCGGGATATAGCTCGAAGCTAAACAACAACAGAAAAAATATGAAAAATACAGCTTTATTCTTGTCTTTAATTATTATTTTTTGAATAATTATTATAATTATCTTGGTACTATAATATTATATTTTTATTATACATACATCTATATTCTCGTTAAAAATCGTTTGTTTTTAATGTACAACAGCTAATCACAGACAATATAAATTATTAATTGTTTACTAACTTAAACAACTAAAAGGCAACTCCTTTTTAGTCAAATTTTTAAAAGTAAAGAATTAAAATGGCTATTTTTTCGCAATTATGTAGCTTATTTTTAATTTCCCTGTAAGTGCAGCGTTGAATTCCGCCAATCACCACGCAATAACTTGATTCCTGGTGGAAAGCGACGGTCAGTGTCTCAACACTAGTAGATACACGCTACTCTTGCAAAATGCGGAATACAGAGTGAAGCTGGAAAAAAATTAGAAGAATAGCTCTTATATTCATAAAGGGACCACCCCTTTATGGCTTCATATGCAAAAATAAAGGGCTAAAATGACTCTTTTATGTCTTTTCGCAATTAAGTAGCATCCATTACACGCTATGTAGGCAACGACAGAGGCCACGCCGGGACGTCCTCAGGAAGCTGAGCAGGAAGCACGGCTTGTATACCATGATTATAAATAACTTTGAATGTGGGTAGTTTGTACTGATATGCATAGTACGAGATAGTTATCGGTCTTAGTTAGAGTTTATTTATGTTGTTTTTGTGGGGTGGGGACCGAATTGTCTTTCAATATATAGCATGAATCCAGAAAAAAATTAAAAGGATTAGGTACTTTTTTATATATAAATCTAAATGCAATGTTTTAGTTCGTTATGTGTTGACATGAAGCTATAATTAAAATAATATTAGAGGCTTATATTAGCTTCAATAATAATTGGCCTATTAAACATTATAAATTATTTAACAATTATTTTAGAATGACATGTTGATATTATAGAATGTATGATAAATATTAAATGTGACAATATTATGTTTCGGCCTAATTATCGTTTTAATTTCATGCAGGTATAAAATATACCATAAAATATTTTTATTTATGAATCGTTGTAAATATTTTTATTTTTGTGTTACTTTATATTAAGGAGAGAATGATATTTTTGGAAATGTTGTAGAAAAATTAATCGGCACCGGGACTCGAATCTTTTTCGCCCTTATAAATCCTAAAAGCTCAAGAATTACTGGCACAAATTGAAAATAGTAGTTGTATTGAATAGTCCATTTATAAAAGAGAACATTACGCGTATAGTCTTAACGTCTCCGGGACCGCACACACCATAGCAGGATGGAAACTTGGAAACCTAGTGTTAAGACACTCTATTTCCATTACGATACTTCCGTCTCTGACTAATGTTGAGTAACGCAACTTAACGCCGAAATTTAGATATAATCTAAATGTGTATTATATAATTATATTTAACTATATCAATTTGACTAACTAGCCGAAGTCGCAGGTGATAGCTAGTACACTACAATAACTGAACCACACTTGAACAACCTAAATACATAATCACTTACATAAACTATGTTATAATGAATTAAACGCTTAGGTCTAGTTCACACAATCTCCGGGCACTAATTACTATTTCAGCCGTTATATTATGAGTGTTAGGCGCGAGGAGCAAACAGGTTAATCTTGGTACTCATTTAGTATTTACTAAGTTTATGGGTCCCGAGGTGATAAGTTGGTTAATATAATATTTTAATTAAATTTTAAATATATTAAAAGGATGTTTAATTAATTGCACCGAATGGGAATCGAACTTACAACTGTTGTGTCTCTAATCTAATACAACACAGTTATAGCCACAGTAAAGATATTTTAACTGGTAACTGCATTATACATTTATAGATAACGATAGCTGAATGTATGGATTTTGAGAAATTCTCGTTTAGTGCTTGCTACCCCTAACGTAGAGCCTAGACTCTCTCTCTTCTCTGATTCTAGAATACACGTATGTATGTAGATAGCATACCTTGTATCAACTTTCTAAGATTGAAAGTTTCATCTGTGATTTGTCTGTCAGTCATTCAGTTATTCATATTCATGTCAGTAATTAAGATTTATTGTTTTTAATTTAATATAACTGAAAGGTAAAAATTTCTCATCGAAACTCTTTTCGTATAAGCAACGTATTATAATATTTTATATAATTACCTTTAATTTGCTGTTAGTCCTCATAATAGAGTGATAAAAAGTAATTAGCCGTTTTTTCATATAAAATTGTAAACATAAAATACATTTAGTAAAAGCCTTGTGCGGCATCATGACACATGTTAACCTACTTTTAATAATTCAAGTAGCCTAATTTGTAACAAAACGAGAATAAAAAGCTATGGCATATTTAAAAAGTATATCCATGGCATAAGCTTAGTAAATGCTGTTAATTTTATAGGTAAATTTTTAGAGATATAATCGATCCTGACCGAAGAACAATTGAGGCATACTTCTTCCTGCCTCTTTGACTACCTACTAATGTTTATTGTTGGAAAATAAAATCTTTTTCCAAAAATAAGCAAAAACCAATGGAAGGAATAGAAGCGGCGAGGGGGGAGGGGTGCCGTGTCACACGCTTTGTCTCGAAAATTAGATGGATATGGACCAAAAAATGTATGTTTCTTACTTAACTATTCCTACAACTATACAAGACATTTCAGTATTCAATAGTTACTTCTTCATGTCACTTCCAGCACGACAATCCGGTGCTGGCGGCATTCCAACGGAGAATCTCAAGTTACCCGATGCAAGCTGAAATACACTTTTAAACCGTTTAAGCACATTTAAATTCTTTGGGAGCTCATCTGATTGAAAATTAATCTTGCAATTCCCTCGGCTATCCGTTTGTTCCTTAGATTTTTATTTTATTATAATGTTCAGTGATTCTCTCATTAATTTCCGGGTATAAGGTATATTGTAAATTCCTTATTTAATGTTATAGAAGCACGTGAATTATATTAACATTAGGATCTATTTGTAGAATTTCTTCCTAATAAGAATAACGCAACACTAACAAAGGAAAGAATATTTATGGCAATAAAATATTTAATGATTCTATGTATTTGGTTAAATAATCTTTTATTATATTGTCATGTATGTCGAAACAATCGTACGAATTTAAAACGTTTCATGTCGGCGGAATACAACGCCACGGTATAGCCTAATTAAGTTCTTAAAAGGAGCTGCTTAAACTAAGTTTTATTGCAACATTTTGAATGACTATGAACTCGCAAACTCGCAACTATGAATTCTTGTTCTTCCTTCCCTCCTTCTAACCTATGTACTTCTTTATTTTATTGCTCGATTCTAGTTCCTGGCATTTGAAAAATAGAACAACCACTCAACCTCTATAATTTTTCTTGCGTAGACTTGACGACGGACTTAAAATCGGAAATCTATTTTACCCGTTCCTCTAGAAATTTTCATAGAATTTAGAAATTTTAAGTTTTAATAAATTTGGATTTACTAAATCCTCACTCGGTAATGGACATTAACAGTACTATGGATGATTTACAACGGATAACAAAAAAATATTTTTATTTCAAACAATGCAAGTTTGTGGTGTTAAATGTACTTGCCTTTTTTGTAAAAGGTTCATTGTTTCGTCTCGTGATAAAATCGTTTTTTTTTGTGTTGTAAAGTATTTTTTATTTCCATACCACTGTCTCCGGAGGGGAAAGTGTTGGAGATTAATTGCATGGTCATGCGTATTACGAGGCTTGAAAGTTGGCTTCGTGTTTTCTTTTTAAGAGATGAATGTAGAGAATATTTGCGTTATTTTTGTTTTTTTTTACTTTGTGTTGTTATATAAGTTTTTATATTTGTTTCTTATGTTTACGTGCGTAGACAGCGGAGTAGAGAGAGAAATTAAAGGTCTCTTCAGGTTCAGGTCTCCGTTATTCACATTCCGTTCAATTATTAGACATTTTATGTAGAAGCAAAAAATTATAAAATAAACCTCTTTCTTATCTTCAGAACTATAGAGGGAACCTATTGAGACACTTAGTTTCTAACTACCCCCCCCATTTTTCGTGACATATGCAATGATGAGTGCCACAACTCAACGCTGGGCGTTTCTATGTTATCAGAGAGAGAGAAAATGAAAATAATTCAATGCCCGAGTAGGAATGCTATGATAGATGTCATATTACATGCGCTACGATAGATTTAAAATTTCATTTATTAATAATAATTATTGTCAAAGCAATAGTTGGGAAAATTTTATAACGTGGTAAAGTGTGAAGCCGCCGTAGTATACCTGTAGGTACCTGAGGTCTGGTGTACCCGCGTGTTATGACCGTATAGCGTGTTTCTTTCATCTCACTGAAACACCTCCGTAATGAGGTACATCACGCAAGCCTTTGCCATTTATTATTATTGTTTTATTTCGTTAATTAACTGTTTTGCTTTCACTTGCTTGTAATGTCTTTATATATAGACTTTTGATGTGTTATTATTTTATTATTGTATGTATGTATTATTTTTATATATTTAACGTATTATTTTATTGTTCGAAGTAGTATCTTTATTTTTTACACTAGTTGCCACGTTATTGAAGTTGCTTTATTTTACGGGGATATTCCGCTTTTTATCGTTTTCGTAGAGATTATAGGAAATCCTCTTTTAGAGTTCTATACTCACCAAGAAACGTATATGTTAAATTTTAGTTTTCTATCTTGCGTAGTTGTGGCTAGGCAAGGTCCGTCAGTTACTCAGTAAATAAAGTTTAATATATACAGTAAAATAGATTATATTAGGCCCCAAGCGAGCTAGCTTAGCTCTATTTAGTAAAAATGTTGTTTTTAAAATAAAATGATTAAATTTAATCTATTAAGGCGCCATTGTGGCGCCAGTTGGGAAGTGTCTCGACAGCACATGACGCGTGTTTTTGTTATTTTGCCCTGGTCTTAGGTCTCTAACCTTCTGTTTAATGTCTAGTACTAAAATATGTGAAACGTAGTATTCCAGAAGTTTCTTCTTACTATTATAAACTTTATATTTTTTTCAGCTTCTTGCCTTTTCCCGAGTATATAAGGGTAGCAAGCAAACACCGCACTTACTTTCACGTTTATGTATTTAAAAAAAAAAAAAGATATAACCAAATTTAAACAACTACCAATTTCAAATTCCTGAAAAACACATTTAAGATTCAAGAAAAAGAACCTTTATTTTCTGTAATTAACCGTCTCGTCCCGTGTAATAAAAGATAACATGACGATAAATTTTAATTAACTGATCTTACGGCCCCGAGCGATATTGATTTCGTTATTTATTATCTAATTTTATGTAGGACACACATTCGATTCCCCGTATCTTGACATAAACACAGCTTGGACAATATAAATTATATTTGTTGATTCTTAAGTTAGACACTATATTAGTTTTATCATATTTTTGTTTTGTTATAAAACTAAAATATAATAAAATGTTTAACTTTTGAGGTTACTTCATTCATTACCCGACTATGCTGAAGCAAAAGCGAGGGTTATGATTTTGACCGGCATGTATGTATGTTCATCTGTTCCGCTGTAGCTTCTAAAAATGTATTATAATTTATATTGAGGACGTCGTGGTGTAGTTGTGCAGCGTCTCATTGGAAACGCGGTTATGGGTTCAATTCTTAAACGTTGATATAAATTATCTCTGTTCCCCTGATCTGCCTTGAAGCAGGTAGACGAAGCGGAAAATGAAAATAAATTTACAGAGATTTCCATGTTCCCTCTACCTACCCTGCTATTAACGGAATTAGCATGAATCTGAAAAAAGAAACATTTATAAGAACCTTGTCAAAGTCCGTAAACTTCAACAAAATAGTACACACATTCCACACAATAAACATAAAATTTCCATACGAAATCTTCAATTGCCAACAAAATTCACAGTATAAAGCTTTAATAGTATAATTTTCAAATTTTCAGCTCCCATTACAGAGATAGCTGGCCGGTCATTAGAATAACCGCAATGTTGAATCTTGGGAACCTAATGGATAATTTCCATTTCGCTATTACCTGATCCCGTCCGGGCATGCAACGGCTCCCAACCCCAATTTACAATTGCAAATCAGTCTCCTGAGGGTTATATACTAAGATATATTTGGGCGTAGTTAGAGATTTCGGTTTTCCATTATTTCAGTGGAATAAACGGTTCTTCATAATATTATAATAATAAATTTTTCGGCTTAAAGTGTCACACTGTAAATGGGACGGTAGTGGGTTCAGTTTTAATGGGATGAATGAATTATTTTATAAAAAATAAAAATTCTAAAGTACGGGTTCGTATGGAAATCGGAAATAAACGAGATTTTTCGGTTTATGGTATTTCGCGCGCGAAATTACGAGCTACGACTAATATATTATGTGTATGTCTTAAAAACTTGTTTGAAAAAAGAATACTATTCAATATGACGTCTTATGTAATGCTTAAATACCCTTTACATCTTTATATCAGTATTGGAATATCGTTAGAACTAAACAGTTTATTTTGTACGGAGGTTATGTTATTTTCTCCAAAATATCGCCATTCTAACTATACCCAATTATCCCTATCGTTTATAGTTTCCGAGATCCCTTTATACGACCTCGAAACGACCTTTTATATACTGTAAAGAAACAACCCTATACTTATAACCCTTTTAAAGTAGATTTCACTTAAAATTTACACGTTAACGAACTTCATTAAGAGGATTTCATTGAGTAATGTTTTTTCATACTAAATATACGTTGTTAAGATTATAATTCGTATTATTTAATATTATGAAGATTAGCTTATATTTGTAATATGTTTAAGTAATATATTATATAATTATAATTTGTGAACCTTCTAATACTGATGACATCCAAATACTACTTTTTTTAGCTTTACGTTGTCTACATATAGCAGAGTAACGAGAGGGGAACCTAGTATTTGGACAGTTCGTTCCTTGCACTGCCCACTTCTTGATTGTGTGTTGACGTGTAGAACTCAACACCTCCCTTTTTCTTGTTACCAAAACGAGAAAAGGAAGATTGAAATTAATTCCTTCGAGTGGAAAACTTAAAAGCTACTTTAAATTTTTTTAAAAAGTCTTGACATTTTCAAGCTCTTCCTTACGAAAAAATAAAAGAAAGTGCTATTTTAATTCTTCCACGTTGAAACAACGACAGCAGTCGTCTAAGCGCTTGTACCAAGTAATATTTGTTATGCAGTGGTTCAGCAACACTCATTACATAGAGATGACAGTATCGCACATGCGACCAGCGGCACGTACTGAATGATATATGATGTCCTTTTAAAGTAATGGAACATGCGCACTATGTGTGTGTTTTACATTTAAATGTTTTACTATTCGTATTACAACTAAAATTCTGTTTCTGCTATGCCCAGGAGTAAATATTTTTTCATAATATATACTCTATTTTTAACCGATTTAACAAAGAGTGTAATGAGTTTGACATGTTTGTATTAATGTGATAACTTTATCCATCCATTTATGGAGGGAAAAATGTTCATATTTAAAATATTGTCAATTTTTTTGGACTGGTGGACAGAGGAATAAGTAAGGTTTTATTTAAGATTAAAGTGGAAAATAGAAAGATTGTTTTTAAGAGCTCATTTACTTTAAAATATGAGAAGTATAAAAGTAAAAGTTTTTTTATTAGCAAAAGCTGTCTACACGTCCTATTCGTTTGAACGTTAGCCAGTCATCTATTCGTTTCTATAATTTCATTTTAATTTCAGAGTAATTTTTCTAAATCCTGCTTTCTGGTTTCGAATTGTATTGAAACTTCTACCATAATATATAGACTGACCATTCGTAGTGCAGTATTAGAAACCTTTACAATACCCCACTTGCTGTGGTCAAATAAAACATCTCAATTTTGTTGTCTGGACTGGTCTATAGAAATCACGCGCATACGTCGATTCTGTGTGAGGTTAAAAGTTTCCAATATTGAAATTCCATATCATATTGTAAAATAGCATTTTGTGTGTAACGATTTTCTTTATTGCTTTATAACTTGGATATAGAATTTTGGAATCTGG
>FAPY01037199.1:1974-20970 GCA_900067975.1 Heliconius heurippa
ATTCTGGAGGCATTGCGTGATGGGCGGCGGAACTCACCGCCGCGCTTTGCCTCGACGGCAATCTATTAAATATTTCGTTTATTCGAGTGGAAATCGAACCTACAACCTTTCGCGTTTACAGTCAAACATCTGTGCCACTGCGCCACGACTTATCGAATTAACACGATAATGACACAATAAAGATGAATGCATCATTGCATGATGAACGTGAGTATGGGTACTAATATTATTTGAGGGGATATCTAGCGACATTTTAAATTTGTGTACAGTAAGGTTGACGAGTCGTGGCTTTTTTTTGCTTTTGATGATTTTCTTACTGAGTGAACTATGCAAGTTTAGAAAACGTAACATCAGGGCGGCCAGGACTAGTCGACCGTACTGTATGTCAGAGGAAATGATAAAAATATAGGATGCCTCTATCTTTTCTATATCTTGATGCCATCGTAGAGCAGTCGGAAAATGTCTGACTGCAAGCACGACGGATATGGGTTTGATTTCCACTCAGAGTTATAAACAATTTTCATTTCAATAAGCTGTTTAGTTCTGCTATTCATCATACTAACGTAACACTACGTTTCTATTGGCCATTTTTTTTGTACTTATTTAAAAAAACTAGATTTAAATAATCTGTGTAAATTTAAGTACTTCTTACATACATATAAAACAGGCAGAAAAAGGTCAAGTTGACAATTCAATTGCAAGCAGGCAAAAGATTGCATTTTGGCAACCATCCAGAGTGAAGCCATTAAATAAAAGATACGAGTAAATAAAGCTATATTAATACTGTTTTAACATAAAAGTTATGTTCTCTGTAAAATGTTTATTGCTGATTTAGCTTTGTTTTATTACATAATTGCTAATAGCATATGTATAGTATTAATGTAACATTGAGTCCATTGCAAGATGTATAATAATATTTTTTATGTATTCATGCAAATGTAATAAATTATATTTCATTCCATTTCTAATTTTATTAATATTAATAAGCATAAAATTTGTTTAATTGTATTTTTTTAAAATATCCCATGTCCAAGTCTGACTAAATAAAATTTGGGGATAATTTTTTTCATCTCCTGGAGATAGAAGATGGAATCCCCCAATTAAAGATAAAAAAAATTGAGTGGCTAAACTTATTTATTCTCATTCTACCCAACAAAAATGGAGTCTATTAAAATTATCAAAGAAAAGATATAATTATAAAGCCTGTCATAAATACTTACTTTCTAGGATCACTAGAAGCTGACATTTGATATTTGATCAATGTTCTAATAACTGCCAACAATCTGGTTCTATCTGATGTTGAACGGCAACTCCCATATAGTCCAGATATTATAGATGATGGTAAGCTTGGAGGCATGTGGTCCTCCCCAAGCATAAGGGCCAATGCCATAAGGTGAGGAGTGTCTCGGAGCCATCCTAGAAGCTCACCTAATGCTTGCACTTCCTAGTGAATAAAATTTCATTATTAAAGCAAATAAATTAAAATAACAGTTGGAAATATAATATGAATTATATCAATCTTCAGATTTATGGTTTTGCTCCATAACAGGATAAGTTAAAGGAACACATAGAAAGGCACTTCCTTCCACTGTGTTGAGAAAATAAAAATTATTTAAATATATGACTAATTGACTATTTATTCCAGGAAGAATTGAGCCCATAACAATCAGATTTGCTGATGTCAGAAGTTGTGAAAATAAAATTTAAGCTAAGTGGATAATTGAAACAAAGTTATACAAAACCGTTTAAAAAGTGGGTGGATGTTTAAGTCAAAATATAGTAAGATGTATATTAATATAATAGTTTTCATAAATATTGAAAAACTGGGTATTTTTGTTAATAACTCAGTTTATTAATTTAGTAGAAAATGTATATCACTAATATGTACATTTATTTTGTACAGCATATTTTACTTTAAATTATTTAGATATGTCAAATAATTATATATATTAATTCATATATCATAAGGTAATAAATTATGTTTAGTAATGAAATGTGTGAATAATAAGTATTTAAAATACTATCTAAATACCTTATATTTAAAAACTTTATGTGCATCTATAAAAGTAGTTCCTTCTAATAAGCTTGCTCGCTGGCAAGCTGCAACAGATTCTGCTTCACATCTTGATGTAATTAAATTTGTTAGATTCTGTCGCTGCTGAGAACATATCCAAGCAGCCTGAAGTAACTCTAATACTGTCTTCTCAACTTCTTCGTTTAGATTTTGCAACAGCTGCCTTTCAGAATTAATGAAAATCTTTTCCCTTCTAAGTTGGTGTGCCAATTCTGCGATATTCATACAGCCTTCTGATGTTGGCTGCATCATTTTGAAATTGTTCGAAACACTTATAAATTAAACATTTTTTCAACACAAAAATTATTATCTTATTCCAATACCGGACATATATATTATCACAACTTAATTGCTTACAAATGGAATAGACATTTTTGATACTATTTAGATCGCACACATGCACAGTAGTAGTAATATTTTTATCAGTATTTAAATGCCACACGATTTCCTCTGAAGCACTGAAGGCAGATTTACACAAAATTAAATATTTAGCAAAACGCAAAACGAGAAATGAATTAAGAATTAAGTTGAATGAAAGGTATTTTCGTTCATAAATATGAACAATTGTAAAATGTCAAAATACAGAGTAAAAATATTTTTTAAAGTTTTTTATGGATATTATTGTTTTATTTTAAGCTGGTATACCTATAAATAAATATTTTAAAATTCCGTAGGGTAAATTATACATAAAATGTTATTATGCATAAAATTCAATGAAGGTGAAAGTTAAATAAACTTAATAATTTAATTAGAAAAATTATACCGTATTCTCTGTGTAAATGAATGAACATTTGAACGAACGATCTATTAAAGAAAAAAATCAAAGACTGAAAGATTTTTAGAATGAGATTGAATTTGATAGAGTTTGATGGAAAAAAGAAATCTTTGGACTGCAGCTATTTGATTTTAATTTTTGTGTAAATAATAATTATAGATGTTAGGGAATAAGTATTTAAATGTGATAAAAGGACAATTATAGTTACGATAATGTCAAATATTGAAGGAAGACTTAAGGATTTGCAAGAACGTATTCGAAGAGAGGGACTCCACAATCAAGGTGGACTTGGGGCTCCTAGGTCTGGAGGCACTAGGAGACCTAGGCCTCGTAAGTCCTTATCATTTCATATTTATAGATTTGATTTAAATTTATGCTTCATTTCTATTGCTATCAAGTGCTGCTTAGGTTATAGGCATATACCAAAACAAATATATTTTCTTATAATTTTGTTTCATGGCTATGCATGAGAAGGTTATGCTATCGTTTTTTGATAATATTTAATATTGGACAGACATTAAACTCGACTAAATAATTTAATGGAAAAATATTATGAACCTGCATTTCTTACATGAAATATTCATGGTTTGCCTGAAGAACCAAAGTAATATTTTGTAAATAAGACGCATTTTACTTGACTTTCCTAATGTTATTATTGCAGAAAACAAATGAGTATATATATTGTTATCACTAGTGCTGCCCCACAAAACCTTGGTTTTTTAATGTAAAATGTCAGATTTCCCTTTAAAATCTAATTACTTAATAAAATTCCATACATATAGTATATATAAATAGTAGTAGTAATATAGTATATATAAGCTTGAGAAAATATGCTATATAAACCAAACCTTGAGAAATGTGATTTGATATCATTACTTTATTTAATTTAGATGTTTTACTTATTACATATTCACTTTCAACAGCTATTTTGGTTGCATATTACTGAAATTTGTATGTTAGGTTACAAATTTCTGTAATTTGCATAATAAATGCATATGTAAATTATTATTAAGAGGAAGTAGAAATTTTATTGACTCAATCCACTTAGATAATGAAATCATGCAGTAACTCTTCCACTTACTATTGACTCAGATATTTAAGACAATAAAAAGATGTCATCATCTCAAATCTCATTCTCATTTGTTATTTTGAAAATGTGTTTCAATATAATTTGTCATACATATTTAATCTTAACAATGTGTTATTTATAGTGTGGGTAATAACTATGTTAAAAACCAGTACCTACTCTTTTATAAACAATATTTTTTGTATAATATACTAGAAAAATGTATGTATATACTTAGTCTTATAAAATCAAATAATAAAGTAATTTTACTTTCCTTTCAGCGCCTATGTTTTCACCAAGAGACATACCAGCCTTCCCACCAAGGTCTCCACAAGCTGCTGATACTGAGTATCGAATGAGAGAAGTTTACAAAGTAAGCATGGTTTTAATTATATTACAATTAAAGTAAAGCAAAATAATTGCATAAACCTTATATTTTTATATTTTACATTTATTGTATAAATGTCTTATTAATCATTATTACTTTGAGGTCAGTTGTGGTGCAGGGGCACAAAGTGTGTCTGTAAATATGCCTAATTGTGGATTTGATCTCCACTCAAGGAAATGTAATATTTATTTAACTTTATATTTCCATTTCTTTTCTCTGGTGTTGAGGGAAAGAGTGATGTTGACCCACCACACAACACACAATGTCTCCATAATTCGGCAGAAAGTGGGGAACAGTGGGTGTCCTAACACTAGGCTCCCTCTGTCTACATTGCTGTGTGTGGGATACAGTGGGAAGCTGATAAAAATAAATTAAAAATCATTATTTCTTGTGGTTTGTTAGTGTTTTTATATTTATTTTTTTTGTATTTATTTAATATTAATGCTAATGTGGTGCAAGTATATGAGAAGATAATTTGCGATTATGGTTCCTATTGGAGAAGGAAAGTTATTTTCATTTCATCACTAGTTTAAGACAAAATGCAGTGTATAGAGTTCTACATTGCCTACCCTGCTATATGTGGGATAAAGCATGAAGCTGAAATAAAATATATAATTTAATGTTTATAACATTCAACTAAACTAGGTGAGTGGCAAGTTAAATGTAGAGGGGGTGGAATACAGATCACATATAGATGACCTTCAACAACTGGGCGAGCTCGGAAGTGGGACATGTGGACATGTTGTCAAAATGCTACATAAACCCTCTGCAGCTGTGATAGCTGTTAAGGTATAAAGATATCTTATGATTGTTCAGTTTTAATAATGTAATTCCAGATTTGGGTGGCTGTCATAGTACAGCAGGCAGGCAGGCTAACTGTCTAACTGGATATGTGGATGATTGTGGATTCTATTCTTTCTTAGGAGATTGAATTATTATCATTTCTTTAGTTTGGTAACAAATAAAGAGCACTGTTAAGTTTCTCCAAAAAATATGGAATGTGTAAGCAATGGTGTTGTCTGCCTAAAATTTCTGCTAGATGCTGGATACAGTAAATTTAAGAGATAGGAGTTCAATTCTCACTAGGTTAAAATGCTTATACTATAAACATCTCTCCTCCACTCCTCTTCCGGTTGAACGAAAAAAATATTTTTAAAAGCCAACCTGCGGAAATTAGAGCACACAGAATTTAATAAATTTTATAAAAAAATATTTACGTGACATAAAGAAAACTGGCTATCATATCATGGGTTAACACATCCCAACTAAAATATAAAAAAACTAAATCTAACCAATAAATTTCAGCAAATGCGACGTTCTGGCAACTCGGAAGAAACAAAACGTATTCTTATGGACCTCGACGTAGTGGTCAGATCCCACGACTGTCCCTACATCGTGAGGTGTCTCGGCTGCTTCGTCACCGACGCGGATGTATGGATATGTATGGAACTGATGGCGTCCTGTTTTGATAAGCTGTTAAAGAGGCTCGGCGCACCCATACCTGAGGCTATATTGGGGAAAGTTACTGTGGCGGTGAGGTTTTGTTGATTATTATTATATGTGATATGTTAATGTGGCCATGGGTATCAACACTCAATGTCTGAATAATTCGGCAGTAAGTACAAAGTGTCTTAACACTCTACCCTGCTGTGTGCGGTGTGATACAGCGTGAAGCTACGTACGTACATACGTATCTATGATTAAGTACAATAGAATCAAACTAATTTTCTTTAATTGGTGTTTTGTTAATGATCGTTACATACTTAAAATAAAATGGAGCACCATAGTACAAAGCCTATAATGTGTTTGTTTTATGATTATACATTATTTTTCGTCGTTTAAATTACTTAGTTATTGTATAATAATGTATGTTTTGTGCCATTCTGAACACGTATTTTTGGGGGTCCAGGTTATTACACTTTAAAAGGCTCAATTTACCTATATATTTTTTATAGCTGCACGCAGTATTCCGTACACAGCAGAGTAGGCCCTGCCTAGTGTTAAAACAGTGTGTTGTTCATTTTCCGCCGAATTTTGGAGATATTGCGTGTAAACGGAACGGTGTGTGTGTGAACTTAACGCCGCACTTTGCAACGCCAAGACGCCAGAGCGTCGAAATGAAATTATTAAACATTTCGTTTCCTCACAGTCCCGTGCCCCGGCGCCACGGCTGGCCTCGACTTATAAATGTAATATTAAATGTAATATTATTCGTACAAACATAGTTAAAAGTACTTGCGTTTCTGCCCCTTTCAAAGATATTACATTTCACCTAGCAGAGTCTAATAAGAGTAATTTTGGAAGCACCAAATGATATTTATAATATTTTTTTTGTATAAACATATATATTTTTTTATTACAGACGGTAAACGCGCTCTCGTACCTGAAAGACACTCACGGTGTTATACACCGCGATGTCAAACCAAGTAACATTCTATTAGATGAGCGTGGCAATGTTAAATTATGTGACTTTGGGATCAGTGGCCGCCTTGTGGACTCTAAAGCCAAGACGAGAAGTGCAGGATGTGCTGCTTATATGGCTGTGAGTTAAAACATTAATTTTAACACATATATATATATATATATATATTCTGTCCGTTTTGTGTTGTATTGTTTATCTGTTGAGGTTGATGGACTATATTAAAAAATTGAAAATGTCAAAGAGTTATTTCCATTTAAAGACAAGAGTGAAGCTGCAAATAAATAAAAAAAATAATAAAATCCTTCTCTTATTATTCTTCTCTTATCTTACTAATGCAAAACAAATATAAAATCTTGTTGATGGATATGTGTTCCACGATCGCGCAAAAACTGCTATAACTTATGGGTCTAAAATTTATGTAAAGATTCTTCTAGCTAATAAAAAAATATAATATGGCTATAACAATAAATTTAAGCAGACATTTAGATCTCTAGTATATTATAAATTAGTATAAATAATTAAAATCCCACAGCCGGAGCGCATAGATCCGCCGGACCCCAGCCGGCCCGACTACGACATCCGCGCGGACGTCTGGTCGTTGGGCATCTCGCTTGTGGAGCTGGCGACCGGGGTCTTCCCTTATAGAGACTGTCAGAATGATTTTGAAGTTCTTACTAGGGTGAGCTTGTGTTGTGGATTGTTTTGCAGTATCTTTATATTTTTGTTGATATGTTAGATATATGGTTATAGTGGGTACATAGTGTTAGGATACTCGGTTTCCCATGCACTGTCCAATAAGAGAGAATCTGGTGGAATATGTTAACACTTTGTTCTTTTTCCTACCCTGTCATTTGCGGTATAAAGCGTGAAATTAAAAAAAAAATACAATCTAGCATACATTATTAAAGTTATACCAATAAACCACTATGATGTCTTCCTGTTTTTGTGGCTTTATATCAGTAATGTGTTACTTCCCACTTGACCTCTATAAAAGCAAAAGAAAACCTTATAAAAATATCACCTAAAGTAGTGAGATACAAACCCTCCTACGCTGTCTTAAGTAACGAAGTAATTTATAAGCTTTTCAACATTTTTAAAATGTTCAAGAAGGAAAACTGTCTTGAACGGTTACTTTGAGTTCAAATTTTAAATTTTTGTAGAAAAAATAATGGATAATATTTTCATTATTAGGTAATAGCTGACGATCCACCGCAACTACCAGAAGATAGTGATTTTACTCCTGAATTTAAATCTTTTGTTTCACAATGGTAAGCTATTTTACTATATATTTAAAATTACTGTAATATTTAACAACAGACTTGTTTATTAAAACATTTAAGTCAAATACCTACATAATATATTAGAGTATAATATGTATAAAAAAATAGTACGAAAGTATGAAAGTAGTTGTTTTTTTATTTGTTTTTTCAAAAAGAATTATTTTATTCTTATATCCTATATAACTCTATCCAAATGAATATGAATTATTTAATATCTAATTCAATAAATAAAAGTTTTTTATTTCTTTTTCAGCTTAACAAAGAACTACCGACAACGACCCAAATACGTGAAACTTCTAGAACATCCGTTCGTAGTGAAATCGGCGAGGAGTTCCATATCAGTGGGCAATTGGTACGCCACTTTACCCATTTCTGGGACCCAATCCAAGGGTCCAACTGGGTCCACCAGCTTCACCGGGTCCACTGGGTCCACAGCATCCACTGGGTCTACTCATTCAGTGAATTCTAATAATGGCCTGGAAATCCCGGTGACCCCACAGCCAGTTAGGAATTTTGTGACCAGTTCTCAGAATTGGACGCCTGAACAAGCAACGCCTACGCCTGCGAGGTGATTTTTGTCTATATATTTTCAGTTTAACTCTGTAAATTTTCGAGAAATTGTATGTGAATCAATGTGGCGTATTGTCTTGTTGCCAAAGCCTGGTAATAAAAATAATTCCTTCACTCCAGTGGTAATCGAACCTAAATTCGTCGACGACAACTCAGAGGTGCCATGTGAAGCTGAACATAAACAGAAAATATCACTCCAAGTATAGTCTACAACCACTGCATGTACAATTCAATACTTTTTTACTATATTACTTATTGTTTAATTATTAAATTGTATTTAATATATAAATTCCATATGGTCTCAGAGCATGGTGGGCGAGCACGTCTAGTCCAGGCGGGAGCAGCTCTCAGCCTGCCAGCCTAGAGGCCGATTTGTCCAACCACTCCCCTTACCCCAGACGCAGGTACGTTATTTTATATTATACAAGCTTTTACCTGCGGCTTTATCTGCGTATTTAAATGATTTGATGACATTTACAACATGTCTTGTGAGTGGTCAGAAGACTGCAGATACATTGGAACAATTAACATGATGCAGCTGCGTAGGCAGGGAGAGCCTAGTGTTAAAACACTCCGCTTCCCATTTTTCGCTAAAATCTGTGGGCATTGAATGGCGGAACCCAACGCTGCGTTTTGACTCGACATCAGAGCGATGAAATCAAAATATTAAATATTTCTTTTGCTCGGCTAGGAATCGAACCCACAACCTGTCGCGTTTACAGCTTGTGCCTCTGCGCCATGACTGGTCTCGAAGAAGAAAAACAAAGAAGAAGTTTATAAATAAAAAATATCATCTTTAACAGGACAATAGACGCTTGTGCGTCGCCTCCCCCCGCGCCCGCACGCAGGGTGTCAGCAGATAACCGCTGGCGGGCGTCCCCTGCGGTAATAGTTTAATATAAATATATTTTTTAGCTTCACGCTGTATCCCGCATATAGCGGGGTAGGCATGAATAATCAAATGCATCACACGAAAATTAACACTCAATTTTTATGATATTGCGTGTAGCGCTTTCTCTTCTAAAATGGGGAAACAATTTAAATAATATAGTGCACTCGCTTGTGAATCAAACCCCTAATCATTGTTTTTATAGTCTGACACTGTCTTACTGTTTAATAGATGGTTTTCCTAATTTTAAAATATACGTTTTCTTATTGTTATTATACCTCAACAAGCAATGCCTCCAGAACTCGGCAGAAAGTGGGGAACTTAGTGCCTTAACACTAGGTTCCCTCTGCCTATCCTGCTGTGTGCGGGATACAACGTGGAACTGATTTATTTTTATTTTTAGGAACTATATTACTTGTTTTTAATAAAACTGTTCATCAATTTATTTACTCTTACTTCAAGCTATTGTTTTATTTGTGTACAGAGTTCTGGAAACACGAGTCCTATAGTATTACAAAGGTTCTATCACCAAAGTCAACAGAGGAAGTCTAGAGTGGACCTGCATTCAACGCCTAGGCATAGAAGGTTAGCATTTTGCATAAAAACAAAATCTACTCTATACAAATAGATTTGGTGGCCTGTTTTTTATCAAAGGATTCATTAATTATTTTTTATGTAATGTGTTTTGAATAATTCAGGGTTTATTTATTTAAAATATAGTCCTACCTCATTTGTACCTAATTACTAATATTGGCTGTATTCCTGTTAATTATATATTTCTTAAATAATTTATATTTCTTTTAGTTTAAGCCGAGAGCACAGTACGGGTCGGTCTCCAGAGCCGCCGCCGCGTACTAGCCGGCATCACCACATGTTAGGCCATGAAGGTATTTTATATTTGTATTTATTATGAGTATTTATTATTATAAGTTAATTTTTAAATTCATTTGAAATAAAGGAATTATATAATTATATTACTTTTTCAACCTAGTAAATGTGTTTTCTCGACTTATGTAAGAATAATGCTTAAGGTATTATATATTTATAAATTTGATATGTTTTACAGCTAATGGTAGTATGGAACTAGAGCCGCCACCGTTACACGACAGACTGCACCCGCCATCGCCTTTACTACTTAGTAATGACAGGTACGTTTTTTCTACAACTATACAGCATTGTGTTGCAACGGGACAGAACTCCTGGTTCATTTCATCGGGTTCATGACACACACGTCGTTTGCTTCTGTCATTCAATTATGCCTGTTTGTCGGGAGAGCTGGCACACTTCAATGTCACTAATAGAAAACACTTCATATGAAGGTTTGAAAACAAAGAAAGCACAAAAAGACCAATAAAGCAAGAAAAGACAAATACACAAAAAACTTTGTGTAATTTGGCTAGAACAGAAGAAGAAAGACATAAATTTAAATTTTATGACGCTAGTGTCATAATTTCTATATTCTTGTCCACAGGCTATCAGAAGGTCGCAGTCAGAGTTTAACGCGGGCGGAACTGCGCAACGGGTTCCGCAGCGAGCTCGGCGCCGCCGTGCCGACCACCAAACACCATCACGACGATCAAGGTATGTCCTTATATCATTACTATAGCAGAGTTACTATAAATATCATTTCATTATATGAAAAGTCTTAAATTATAAGTCTTGTAACTTAGCTCAGAAATATTTTTCAAGATTCGTAGGAAGCAATAAATCATTTAAAAATATTATTACTGTAATTATAACGATGAGATTTTAATCTTCAAGCTTAAAAAATAAGGTAATGGTTTTAGAGTTAGTATTATTGTTTTTTTTTAAATCATAACTAATGAGAAAGTAATATTTCGCAGACTTGTCAATTTACCAAAGTTAGGTAGTAGGTATATTATCTTATATATTGTGTCATAAATGGATATAAAAAGTATCTTTATATATAATTTTAAAAAAACATTTTTAAGGTGTTTTTTTAAATCGAAAATAACATTTCTTCGTCAATTTTTGCTTTAAAAAAATGTAAGAGATTTTGCACTGTATGAAATTCATTGAACAATATGTGGGTACTTTCAAGAAAGACACAAAACATAGTAGGTTTAGATCTTTTTGTCGAATTAGGGCAAAGTAACTGAAATACGTAATACATGAATAAAGTTCGTAACACACATGAAATTCAGACAAATCGGTGTTGTCAGGTAAAAAATTTAGTACTTTTTAATCTATTAATGAACATATTATATAAAATGCTAAATAATTTATATTCACCTGGCAACACTAATCGGAGTAGCGTCACACATAACATGATTTATATATTTTAATTTGTTCCATATGTTCTTTTACATGATTGTGTATATGTGTAATGAGGGCAGCCAGCCTATGATAGTCGGACTAATTGGTGTAATGCTGCGCTTGCCACTCTCAGCCTGACCGGGAAGTGATTGTATCATAAATTGTATTATATGTTATATATTCTATGTTATATTGTAACAGATTAAATTAAATGTACACTTGGAAATTATTTATATTGATTGTTCTGTTGTTATCTGTTCATTCCTCTTTATGTGATTGGTGGTCGGTTGGTAATTGTCCAAATTTAAAATTTAATTTTTGATCATATTGAAATTTACTTCTGCACTTATCGCATTTACCCCTGAACTAAATGTTTGCTGTAAAATTTAACAAAAAAAGTGCAAATTATATTGACATAACAATACAAATATTTTTGTTCTTATTTTTTATTCACTTCACGTGTTTATTTGATCACTTATAGTTTTTTCATGGCATTCCATTCTAGTGTACATGATATATAAAAAACGATAATCTACTATTTTACCATACAATCAGTTCCATACTTCAAATCATTCTCATATCACGATACCCGTTCATTGTGTTATGTACAAACGAGACAGGACTAAATACTACGCTTGCTTTGCGGTTCTGCTTACGCCAGACTACATAATGTGATATAATTGATAGTAGTTTTAATAAAGATAAAATAAATATATTTTAATTAGAATAGGATTTTTTAATTTTCAATCTGTGGTTAAACAAAATGGCCGTACTCTTTAACATCATGGTCGTATCGAGGCTGGTTCTTAATGTAAGCTGACTAACATACGCTTTGAAATATAATGCTAGTTAGGTTATGTATACATTTGTTTCATATTGTGTTACACAAGGGATGGGTAATAAAAATATTCATTTAATTCACCTTAAGAAATTCGTTCCCTAATAAATGTCTATATCCAAAACTGTGTATCTTAAATGTATTGTTATATCTGTGGTGCAAATGTATTTAATGGTATCGATGTTGCTATGAATTAAAATCGATTTTGAGTTAACCAAAATCAATTTTAATATTTATACATCAATGAATAATTTTATTTTGCATATTTATTTGACAATAAATGTTACTATATTACTATATTGTGCAATAATATTCCATTGTAAATACATTTGCGTCCGCCATACCTGTGCTTTGCCGCTGTCACGCCCCACATCGCCTGCCATGCTCTGTCACATGCCTCGCCACTAAACGACCCTAACACCCGCCATGGAAGGCCGCTTTGGGTTATGCTTCCTTTACACATTGTTATGTTAATCACATATTTTAGTCGATTTAACCCAGTATGTGAAATATTTTCTCCATAATTTTTTTTTTCACATTGTATTAAATTTTAAATTATTACTATATTCTTTGTGATGTATATTCGATTTATACATATATATTTTCAAGTTTTATTTATATATAAGTTATATGTTTCACATATTGAAAGTTTAAATCGAAATGCAATAGACCCGAAGTATACTATAGGTGTGCGGTCGCATCGCCTTCGTCAATATCAATTCGCGGTCCGTCATGGCTTCGCTCATCGCTATGTTAACATTAATTTAGCCAGGCATTTGGTACGGCACTGGGGGACCTCTTTGTTTTAAAAAATAAAAAAGAATATTTTATATATAGTATTGGAACGTTTGTTAAAAAAAATACATTAATGTGAATATGTCTTTCAAATTTATAGCAAATGCAACTCATTATTTATTATATTTGGTGTGGTCAGTAATTCTTTTGAGTATTATAATCTGGTATCATTTTAATAAAAAAAATCAAAGTCAATTTTCATATCATCTGTTTTAATCAATATACAAATAATTATACTTTGCTATAAATCGATAAACAACTACATACATATAAAACTACGTAAAACAAAGAGGTGTTCTCGGTATATCGCGGGAGGCGTGCGTGGTAGTGCGGTAGCGGGTAGAGGGTAGCGGGTAGTAACGTGCGTGCGCGTAGGCTGGCTGCACTCGCTCGCGGGGCTGCTGAAGCGCCGCCTCAGCGGGTACGTGAAGTGGCATCACGTTGCAGCGCGCCGGGACCACGGGCACGCGCACGTGGGACATCATAGGTGAGCTTTATAGGTTTTATTTGTATCTTTAGGTTATGTACATGTTGCTTGTATGGATATTTTTTTAGTTTCACGCTGTATCCTGCACCTGTCAGAGTAGGCAAAGGGAACCTAGTGTTAGGACAATATAAAATATATCATTTCCCAGAGTGGGAAAATAACACACTTCATTCCTCACTTTTCGACCAATTTTGCGAGACATCGCAATTTGAGTAGCGGAACTCAATGCTGCACTTTATCGATTAGAATAGGGAAATATTTAAATTAAAAAAAACCACAAATTTCATGTTTACAGACAGGAACAGCCCCCTCCACTATGACTTTTGACCATATCTTTCAAGAATTACCTGTATATATTTTTTCTACATATAATGGGAATAGAGTGACACTTACTGGTTTATAATAACATAAATAATTGTATTAAACAATAGAAACAAAAAAATTTTGGTAATAAAAATGTGTACCACTCGTATGTTTCCTCTGTGTACACAATAATGTTAGATGCCCAACTTTGATAATCTATGGTGCCGTATGTTGTGTTTTTTTTATTAATCAAATTAAATGAATTATAAGTACAACTCATATTCGCCAGATGGGGGACCAGCGAGAGTTGGAGCGTGCCGGCGTCCCCGCTGCCGCCGCGCGCGCCCCCGCCGCGTCCCTCCGACTAGCGCCCTACCGGGGCTCCCCGCCAGGATGGTACACGCGACACGACATTAAGACGCTATTATACTAATAACACTCGTTTGTTTAGTTTTGTTTGTTGTAGGTCGGCGACGAGAGTGTAGGAACTCCAGTTTATAATTTTGTACATATTGAATCTGGAAGTATTTGAAGAATTCATATTTAAATATTTTGTTATGTTATAATAATATATATTATTGTGACGCATATGGAAGCGTCTGCACTCCTTTTACGGGAACAGCATATAAAATATTTCAAACCCAGACCTAAAGAAATTATTTAAGATACCTCAACAGTTGTTACGCATAGAAACCAAAACCGTAAACACGTACTATTACAAATATACTACTACAGGTTAAACAACATTGAATTTTATCGCCAATACGACTCGATTTTGGAATGAGGCGTGTGCGGCGGCGTCCCTTTAATAGGTTTATGTCTGCATGCGTCGTTCTTGACAAATGGCCTTTTATTTTACAGCGATTATTTTATTAATTATTTAGTTTGAAAAAAACACTTTCATTTTTGGCATAATCTCTTTTTAACCGACTTCTGTAAGAAAAGGAGGTTATCAATTCGACCGTATTTTCTTTTAATTATATTAGGCTTTTATAGAGTCGTTAAAGCTGGTCATTTAAAGTGGTGATGACAAAAACACTGTCTATATTAAGACCAAACTATTTCTTTTATTTCCATATATGGTTTTATTTCCATACATACGTATATGTTGTTTCATTTTAAATAAATATAAAGTTTTCAAGAAATAAAATGGTTGGATTTGTTGCACTCTCGTTGATTTTGTAAAATTTTCCTTTATATTTACTTTCGGAACAACTATTATTACATAGTAATTATTTGATGTATATAAGCAATATATTTATCTTAGGTGATGTCGTGTCATTCAAAACTACTTAATGATTTTCTCTTTTGACAATATCTAGCTTGACTAGTGAAATTAATTATCATTACTTTAAATTAAATAAAAATTGCAATATTTTTATAAAATTCTATTCAATTCAAAATACACCATTGGATATTGTTTTTATTTTTTATTTTTCTATTCACGTAGTCATTAGTATTTCACCATCGCGATACAAGCAAGCTTACTTGACTAATGTACAAACGAACTATAGACATAGTAATAGAACACCAAAAATGTTTGAATCATACGGATTCTATGTAAATATTATGTTAAGGTTTGCAACAAAATAAGATATAAAACGAGATTTTTAGGTCTTTATGTGCATTTGCCAGAATTGTGCATGCCATTTTGGCAGAATGTAGCTTGTGCATGTGCCACGGTCGATTTTTATGAAAAAAAAGTTGATTCTTTCTATATATCTTGTGGATGGTAAATAAATTGAGAAAAATATAAATATTAAAGTTTTACTTCTGAATGTCACTTATTTACATTAAATATTTAGTTTCATTTAATTAAAAGCAAAAATGCATCTTTGCAAATTTTAATTTCTTTTGCAGAACACGAAAGAAACAATATTTTCATCAATGATTCAAATGCAAAATTCAAATTTAATTCAAATTAATATCTGGAGTATTCCTTAATAATCTATAGCCGTGATGATTAATTATCAAATAGTCGATATTTATTTATCGATATTGTAATAATTATTTTCAGCATCAAGCTAAATATGAATTGACCGTGGCGAATTCCTATTTATTAAAGTGTTAAATGAAATTCTATGTAAATATCGTGTATTATATTGTAAGTGCTTTCTTAGGGGATTTTTTTTCTTATCGAAATAACCCGTTACAATATTTTGTGAGAGCACAATGTAGATTCAAAACTTGTAATTCCGGATTAAGTTTAATTTTGTACCAAATGTGTTGTTAATATTTTTATCCGCTATCGAGTTTATATTAGATTATATATTTATTATCTGTTTTGTGCCACAGAGTAAAATGTTAAAGTCATACATTTTACCTTAGTTCACTAAATTCGTGACAATAAGATAAAGAGATACTATTCTTAAAAATAATAATTAATAGTATACTATTTGTATTGCGAAAACTAGTTTTTTAAGATAAAATTTTTACTCTGTGGTACATATATGTAGATCTTATTTACAGATTTATTCAATTTTTGGTTAATCCCTTCGAAAATTTTATTATATAACTATAATTATCAAAAAAATATTATAATTCAAATATTTTAAGCTAAATTATACGGCGAATGATATTAAAATCTTACAAATTATACTATAAGTATTATAACATGTATTGTGTTCTAGTTATAATGACGACAAAAACTAAAAGTGAACATTTTTGTAGTCTATCAAAAATATAATTTTAACGCTATTTTTAGATATAACCGATCCGTTGACTGACATTTTTATATAATATTTCGAACAAAAGTTGTAATTATAATTCGAACTAAATAAATTATTTCTGTTTCATTTCAATTATTTAGCTATAATTAAACTTTTAATATTTTAACATTGGATCTTGTCTACACAATTATATTTTGTAATGAATTATGTTTTATATTTTACATGATGTTTGTATCGCTAAAATCGAATGCTTGTGGGCTATTTATTCACTAAATTATTTAGAAGTTTTTTTTTTAAATGATATTCTCAAGTTGTATAAGGTCGGGGCAAAAGTAATTTCGTATTGTTTATACTAAGGAAAATATTTTCTTAGGTTAACGTACTCCGCTTCTCACTTTCAGCTGAATTCTAGAAGCATTGCGTGTTGCGTGGCGGAATTCAACGCCGCGCTATACCCCGTTACTAGGCTGAAGAATTCAAAATATGAAATATTTCTTTTTCTTGAATGACAATCGAACCCACAACAGGTTAATTGACTTAATTGAATATTATTGCTGTATAATATTTAAGTAAATATGATTATATTTGACAATTAACTGGCGTTTTGAGTAATTCAATATATATTTTTTAAAATGGCGTCCAAGCTTCGACGTAAAGCGTTCCTAGTCTGCAATTCTGCACCCGCACCTCTCGCTCACAAGGAGACATTATTTTACAAACAACGATTGTTTCTGTAATGATAAAGTTATGTTAATGTGTATTGAATTGTAATAAATGCGGATCAAGTTTTTTTACGTGTTTTATTCCTTTCTCCTAAATACTTTTTTTTATTTAAAGGCATTTTCATATTAGTTTTTATATAGATTTGACATCTTAATGACATTTATTATAATAAATACGTGGGTAGGTGCATAATAGAAAAAAGATATAAAAGAAAATAATTTTAATGATAAACTTTGTACAATATTTGTGTCACTAATTAACAAGATAAACACTACGGAAAGGACGTGGCTTGGCTTATTAAAACAAAAACACAGTTATAATAGTGCATTATTACTATAATATTGAATATCTACTTAGTTTATAGAACAGGCATCACGCTGCGTCTCGCTGTGAGAGAAAGCTGCCTAGTAATTAAATTACACGATTTACAGTACGCCACCGCCACGACGCTACTGTTTAAAACGCACAATAATTTAATACAAGGAACAATGCTATAGTACTAACTTTTAAATGTAAAAAAAAAATTATAAACTTAAAGAATTCGAACCAAGGAACTCTTGGAAATAAAGCACTCTAGCCTATTAAGCTATACACTTATCTCGTTATGTCCATATCTTTTCGCCTACAACCCATCGCTAAAATTTGCGAAGAATTGTTATATGGCGAATAAAAATGCTATTTATTTATTTTACAATATATTAAAGTATTATTCTGACTTAGGATTATCAACCAAATAATAAAAAGTAGAACTTTTCATTTAAAATGGAGTTCAATATTGCAATGATGTTTTCACTAGCCCAAGTGTGAATATACTTTAAAATATAATCATCAAAAGAAAAAATATAATCATTCATCAAAGTTTATTAAATATAAAAAAAAATAAAAAGAAATTACAAAATATTAACATAAGGTCTTATTATAGTATCTATTCTTTGGTACGTGAAATTAGGCGTCAGGTGTAGCGGAAACGGAAATATAAAACTATTTAATATTTATATTAGACAGACACAAATTGTAGTAAACTTAATCATTATAATAATTATATAACTTTGTACGAATAAATTGACTGAAATGGTGATATAAAAAAATATCTTAAGAAACCTTTTTACCACTCTACTTTATTGATTGTTCTAGATCTAGAATAATACAATAAATGAACGGCATTTGCCGTTTAATTACATATTTATGTAATTAAAAGTTTTTTTTATATTCCCGTTATACAATTAACTGGAGAATATTAGGCACTTGCCAGTACGTAACTAAATGTATTTTTTTTGCCGAAGGTAAGGTGTTGCATAATAATTTCAATCTCAGTTAGTAAACAATTGTAAAGAATTTAATCTTTAAAAACTTAATGTATGTTTTTAAATATAGCTTAAAGATAAAAAAAGGAAATCTTGGATATTTATTGTTTTGGCTATAGTCTGGCAAATATGTTAT
>FAPY01037252.1:0-10193 GCA_900067975.1 Heliconius heurippa
CGCGAGCGGGCCGCTAGTTTTCTATAAAATTTTATAGGTAGGTACGTCTTGATGACGCTAACGCCAATCTTGAGGTACGCCAATGAAGTGGAATCACAATTTTTTTTTGTGATTACATCGCTTAACTTATCTACGAGTGAGCCAGGCTACAACATCACTAGTATATGTTATTAAAGCTTTATGAACATTAAAAATTATTATTTGCTTCATGTTACCATAAACGTTAGGAATCATCCTAAGATATTATTCATGCCATAATTTTATTTCACATTGTTTTTTAGTTTATTTTACTTATATTATAATAATTTGTTTAAAACTTTTAAAAATCAGATGTTAATTATTTTATAAAAGCATATTTGCATTGTCTTGTTCTGTCCTGTTATCTTTTGAGTAAGTTACCATCTCAAAAGTTAACTAAGAGATATTTGTCGCGGAAAAATAAGTTGTGAACACCCACTCACTTCAGACCGAGTTATCCTCACCCCTAAATCGTGTCTTTTATCTGAACATCGCATGCAATCGCAATAAAACTGTCAAACGATATATTCTTGATATGACAGATACGATATCTCCATTAGCTCGAACACCGTCGTCACGGCACAAACGAGCACCCATAAAAAGATCAAATAAAACATGTATCACGAATTTGAACGGCTCGTCTGCCGACTACGAGTGTATGCTGTGTTATAGTATCGGTTGATCAGAGCTCAACGGACGCGCTCATAAATTAAAAGCCATCATATTTGTTTTTTGAACGACCGAGTAAATAAAATTCCGATTGACGGAGCGTAACTTTGCGCGGTACGCAATCAACAGTTTCATTTGACGATTCCGCTGCCTTCATTTCGAGACGTCCCTCGTTTAAATATTTTTCACCTTCGAACGTTTTATATGATGATTAAAGTGAACTATTAAATTATGCATTAGGGCGACCGAGATCGTTCGTTGTTAGTACAGCCACCTTCTCTATCGAACATAACTTAGCTGTCACTCGTAATTATCGAGATGTTTTCTAATTTCATACGAGTTAATGTTGAGGTCAGTAATTAACTGATGAGATCAAGTAGGCACTCCATGCTAATGGGGCCTTTCGACGTCAAAGGGCTGAGAAGCGTCGAAGCGCGTCTGTCGAATAATGGTTCAAGTTGTGTTTCCAGCCAGGCCGGCAGAGCGCGCGGCGACCTATCCCGACCCTCGTCAAGTACCAGTCGATTAGCTTAACGCGAACACACTAATTATTAGATCTTCGCAGTAACCGTTGTAATAAATTAATCATTTATGTCTGTTCGCTTAAAGTGTGTCACCTATTATCCACAATTTATTGGTACAACGTTGAAAATAGTCCCTTTATAGGTATTCATTGTTTTTATTTTGTTATACTATAAATAATATGCGAGGGTTATTGGAACAAAAGTGTGCTGCTTCATCACTTTTTAGACTTGAATTTAGTAGAACTGTAGAAAACTTAGATATACACTATAGGTATTACATTTCTGCTGTTTCGTGGTAACAAATTTACATAAATGAAATAAAAAAATACAGTACCGCCATTGCAGACATCGTGTATAAAAAAACGTTGTATAATTCACACGAAAGCTTGCATAGTCCCTAATAATGGGAGATTCCTGCTGTCGGGCTGCAGACACTGCGCAAACACTGTATTTTTCACTTTGGGCAACGTACCCGTATACAATACTGTTACTGGCCACAGCGAGGGTGCATAATGTAATTTAAAAAAGTTAGGTATCATTAATAAAAAATTACAAGAGCAAATCAAAGTTTTTATAACAGGAATGAATAAATTTGTCTCGCCTTACGCCTGTTATTTCTGGCCGTTTGATTACAAATAAATATTATCTCAACATTATTAACTTTCCTAAAGCAGTCGCCATAAATTTTAGTGGGCTGCACTAAACTTCAAGTTTTGTGTATAAAGCGTGAAGTTTATGCCGTCATTCTCCAACGCAAAGTGGACTCAAATCAATAACTTTTCATTGCTATTAAATAAGGTATACGCCTGTAGTTTATTAAAAAATTAATACCAATTTTCTAAATATAAATAAGTATAGAAATATTTATTACATTATCGTGGAGTGTTATTTGTCATGTTTTAGGTAAACAAAATGTTCTTATTTTATTTTTTGAAAAAAAAAAAAACAATAAACCGGTAAAAAAAAATCAAACGAAATTATTCGTTAATGGAATTTGTACCAATTAAGAGTTAATAAAGTTTTGAAAGGATCCCAAACACCCTTCTGTAACGTTACGTTTATTACTTTTGCGCTGCCTATCCTATAGGATAAGGGGGATATGTAACGATAAATAAAAATGATAGATACATAAATGTATATTTTCATTGTGAAAAGACAGTCGAATATTGATTAAAACCTTTATGATGGCACGAGTAAACATCATGGATCATCTGTTGTCGCTACGGTGACATGAAAAATCTGCCCGACGAAAAATGAATGATTAAAATTTTAATATTTTAATAGTAAATTACTGGTTGTTTGAATAATTAGCTACCGAATGAACGCCGAGCGAAATTCAGTTGTTTCGATTATTAACTCGATTGGTGATATCTCATTCGGTTTGCGTTCGCCGTTTGTTGTGCCAATTCGTAAGTTTGTTCAGTGCGATTAAGTGTATTTAGTTCTATTTGTTTAACGTCAAATCAATTTATTTGCATACATTTGTATGTTGGCATGCTGTTCATTTGGTCCGGTCGCCCGTCCGATGTGAACGTTAAATTAGATCTAACGTTTTCAATTACAACTTGTGCGAGTTGACGCTTGGAATATTTAATGATTATGGGTTAACTTTTGATTTAGCTATTGACGATGTTTCTAAGACAATTGCAGGAATTTAGTTCCTTATATTTACAAAAGTACAAATTTTTATGTAAAAATAGAAATTTATATACTATTTTCCATTTTAGCCTAAATGTTGTTTAGCATGAATTTAGTTTATTATTGTAGGAGTACGCTATACAGTTTTTTTTGCCCTTTTTTGTAAATTTATTAACCACTTAATAATACTTATTACTCTACGCTTTACACAAAGCCGTACACAAGCATACCTTTAATTACAGCTATTTGAAAGCATCGTCACGCGGAATTATTCAAATTAAGCTTAAATTAATGTTCTCGAAGCAACGAATTGTGCGTATTTTTTTGTCGCGTCGCGCTAATGGGCGATTTCTGAATTAAATTCGGCGATCGTAAATTCTGGTGTACCACGTAGCATAAACAACACTTATCTACAGAGGTAGCGGGCCTATCTTGGATTAAATTTTGCTAAGAATTTATGTTTCCAATGTAAATAAATGTTTCATACAGTTGTTTTATATATAGCATTTGTTGTTAAAATGTTATTAAAAAGTGAGTTCTGCTATAAAAAACGAACATATAGTCTTAAACTTTTATAACAACACCTTAAATCACATCGAGTCTCTGTAATCTTATAAACAATCTAATCAGTGACATTTTTATTTTATGATTGTTTTTATTGACTCGAATACCGTTATTATTTGTCTATATGTCGTTGAATTGAAAATATATTATGTATTTTATAAAGCAATACAAAATTTTAAACTTTCTATGAAAACTTTAGTTATTCAGACGTCGGTAAATTGGAAGCCGCATGGCAATATCGCGCGGGTTAGATAGCAAAGCAAAAATTCCATACAACCACAAAGCCAAAATTGCTAAAGGGGTTCTAAAACTACCGACAATGAGAAGTTCCGTGGGTACATGAACTATGCTAACGCGCAAAGGATGTTCGGGCTTCGTCACCGAAGATTTAGATCTGGTTGAAGAGATACACTTTTGTCGATAGCACTAAAATATTTACACTTTGTTTTCTTTTAAAATACAGAAGATAGCGTGTTTCTTTTTTAAATATACTAGATAGTAACATGCAACATATGTAGGAGTTCAACAATTATAAAATCAATATTTCGGGATAAATATATAATTATGTGGGAATCGAAACCAGTACCTGTCGTACTTAGAATCACATTTTATCCTCCTTCGCCAATACTAGCCTGTTCGATTATTTAATACTGCATCAACCTCGTAAACCTTACTCGTTACCCCATCGTGCTTTATTAGTGCATTATCTGCATTATCTGTGAACATTTGAAATTGTGTTTTTCTTTTCATAAAATATACCACATCCAGTAGTGTAGTATCTTAAATAAATGCATAGCGGGCTTGTTACAATTTTCAGAATACTTCACTACAAGCACACCACGAGAGCTCAATCGATTTGTATGAATAATATTTAAATACTATAAACGACTGCGAAGTGAACTTGTATTTTTGTTTATAACATACAAAGAAAAATATTTTTCTTATTCATTTTTATGCTCAAATATTATTTTATTATATTATTGAATTAGAATTTATAACAGGAGTTGTAAGATAATTCAGATCAATTAATCCCATTACGAAATGACGAATATTTAATTTTCCCCCTTTATTTTCAAAGTTAAGCAAACACATCCATATTTGTTCCAGTTTGCTTTTATAATAAGGCAAAATTAAATAACATTAATTCTACTTTACGTTGTTTTAGTACCCTTTGAAACGCAACGCCCCGTTTGTCTCTGCCCCCATTCGCGGGCTTTTATCGTACTTAGGGTTGCCATTCATTAGGATTTCGTACGCGTAGTCCTGAGGCATGGCCTAGAATAATGTCATGCTTTGATTTCGCTTGGACGTTGAGCGCTTTGGTTTTATAGATGGTGGTACTTTAATTTTGGTAAATATTACAAGATAATATTAGAATAGTAATTTTATAATATTTCACTCCTGTTTTATTTATATGAATAATAAACATACATGACGTTTTAAAATACAAAAATATCTTCTTATATGATAAATAAGAAAAAATATGAACTTTTCTATAAATTAAGTAGGTTATACGGCGCTGTTTGTTGTTCTCAAATATATACAAAATATATTATATGTAAAAATTATTAATATATTTTTTGGTCTCCAAAGACTGAATGCAAAACAACATCATCACATTATATTTATGTAATTAAAACATATTTATAATTTAAAACACTATTATCAAAATTACTTTACAATTGCAGCATATTCTAATGAATAATTTAAACATTAAACTTAAAGCTAATAATAATAATAAGAGCAACTTAGTCCAACTGTTATTACAGTTTAATTTTACACAACCTAATAATTCAGTTTATACCCTTCATATACCGCTTCAGCACATCTGAAGTTACGAGTATGACCCTAATCGTGTAGTTTCGGTCAGTTTGTCCGAATGGCCAGTGACGACGGCGACGTAATATGGTTTAACTTCAGTGTTGCCAGCTTGCATTTAAAGTGCGCCCTCGCGTGCCCCGAGAGAGACAGGTCACTTAGCATTTAATTATTTGCCGCTGTTACTATATCTAGGTAATATTTGCTCATGAAAATTACCACCGTAATGACCTGCTTCTTGTAAAATGTTGTTTTTCGTTCTTATTTAGTAAATTAGAAACGACTGTTTTGTTTATTTAGCAAGCGCAATGCTACTAAGAATGATAGTATTATTTTTACAATTATATAAAGTAAGATTTTTTAATAAGATACTATTTATTTTTGTCTTATAAGAAACATTCTCAACACACATTTTCTATTCTGATTTGGACCCGAATTAACTTTCGAAATCCTACGGAATAAATAAAATCATATTTCTTTTTGAATTTTTTTGGGAAATAATTTAAGTATTCGTAAATCATTAAGTTTTATAATAAAAGTAAAGAAATAAACCCTTCCCATTGTATATGTTTCACCCACACATTGTGTAAACATCGTTCCTTCCTCATGACGAACGAAAGTGTGGGTGGCTATTCTTTGTCATTTTCTTATTTCACTCATGCATATCTTATTTATTACGAGTGTACTTAATGTCCACACCTCGGTATCATTTTCATTTTAATAAAATATTTGATATTTATTCTTTTGTATATTATTATGATGATTCTCACAATGCTATGTAAATAAATGTAGATATTTTTGTTGGATTCAGTGTCTCGTTAAGTGTGAAAATATGTTTAAACTATTTATTTTTAATGACATACATGCTTTATTTGTAATCGCTTGGACTTTTACCCATTAATATTGTATTTTTAATTGAGTATTAATTGTTGTAAAAGTTTTTTCAAGCAGAAATCAAAGTAATTAATTTATATACTTACATTCTATCAATTATTCCTTTATTTTATATGCAAGATTGACACTTCTGGCCAACGTTGAGTGTGAGCCTTTATAGTGCACTGAGAATCCACTTAAGTTATTAAAGCACAATAGGGAGTCCGCGCCATGACGCTATTGTGACGCTATCAACCTAATTGAAAACTACTTTATAGTAGAAATCTGTGCGTCAAGTATTAAGAGTTAAATTTAACTATTCCATTTATATTTTGTATATTGACTATATAATATGAATCTTCTTAAATTGTAATTTCTTAGAAAACCTACTACTGTTAAATAAAAATAAAATTCTGCTTAAAATAATATTGGTTTAGAGTCTAACTTATTATCTTATAAATATATTTATTAGTTTATTTCTACAATTGTATGTTTTTCTAGTGTATGAAAAGCTTTGAGTCACTTAGAAATGTTAATTTCGGTTACTTTTTTATGAATTGTTTTTTGTTATACGTACGTATTAATTAGGTACCTTAATAACTATAAACTTCAACTTCCTCTTTACTAAAGTTCTTTTATTTATTTAATATACATTGTAAATTCAAAATGGAAACAAAGGCCATTTATTGCTTTTCTTAGGTAAACCGTACACTTATTTATTTTGTATTCTTTTCCCATGGAAAAGCTCAGTATAAATCATAGTTTGAGTCTTTCACTATGAAAAGTTCAACCGCTTTTAACTAGGTTCTTTAGAAACCGCAGATTCCATTATAAAATGTTGAAGGAATAATGAACATTGTAGCTCAAAATGAGATTTTAGCTACCTCGTGTCAAGAATTTTTACTACAAAAATTGTTAATTTAAGTTGATGAATGTTGTATGAAATACTGAAAGATATATCTACTATTATGTTAAAATGTATCGAGATGGTAAATTTGAATATGTATCACTACTGGATTCATTGGCCATGGCTCCAAATTCCACAAATAACTCTCGTTACACATCTTAAGATCAGCCATTTTACTTTTTCATATGTAACTTTTGTAAAATTAAAAGATCTTTCACTAGGAATTAAATAACTATACTATATAAAGTACTACTCATAATTGCCATATAATATAAATTCTTTCATATTTGTTACAGTTCGCAACGGTTACTCGTGCGTGCCAGTGGCTCTGTCGGATGGGTTGGACATCAGGCTCGGCACCGCAGTCACAGAGATATCATACGGCGGTCCCGGTGTCACCGTGAAGGCTGTCAACCCGCGCGCCCCCAACCAGCCGCAAACATTTAAAGGTATCTCCTTCTAAATATCCGGGCTATGGAAATTTGTCACGTGCTGAAATATATGAGCTAATACTCGGAAGTTTCCAAATTTGAAGAGTATTTTAGTCAGTATAATTGACCTTGTCTTACTTAGGGATGATAATTTACTATGGAATGTACTCTTTCATTTTAAATTAATTGTTCTGAAAAATATTAATTACTTTAAGAAAAATATGCAGCTCGTTTTCGAAAATGGTTTATTTACAATATTTAAATACAACACACAAATAAAAAGATAATTTTAATATCGATGTTTTTCCATGAAAATCGATTTGTTACTTGTGTTAAGCAATTTAGCAAACAAATCGTATATTTAGTTTGACAAAGAGATCGATTTAACCATATAAATTACTCAACACATGTTTAGTTTGTACTATGGCTATGTATTTTTGATTAAAACTTCCCTTTCGTATGGCAAATTAATGTACGGCACTATATCATCGTGTCTTTTGGATAGATATAAAATGCGTCTATAAATTATTGCCTTATATTCCTTACGAGTAAATTATGCATCGATGACAGTTATGTATGAACGTAATCTGTAAAGCGCTCACTGACTTCACATACGTGAGATTTCTCTTTATTTTTATTACAACTTTGTTTTAGAATCCATTTTTAATTTACCACGGACATGATCGACATTCCTTTCATACAATGTTTAATATGTAGCTTATATAAAATATTGGTTCATCCTCTGATGAGCACACCGACGTTGAATACGTACCTATATATTTATTATAAAAATTAAGTTTCCGTAACCATAATATTAAAAGAGATTCGCAAAAACAGAAAAGCAAGCTGTCTCGTCACCGCAATGGAGGTTATTAGAAAAATCCACAACGCCGTCGGCGGCTCCTTGTCGTTTCTTTGTCGCGGAATGATTTGCAATTCTAACGCGTTAATTTTACTTTGACGAGGCGCAAAAATACGTTCGGGCCTCTGTTGACCTGGCGGCTTGCCCCCCGGCCCGCCGGCACGCCGGTCGCTGCGAGCGGTGCCCATTTGCATACAGGCGGAGTTTGTGGACAGGCAGTAGACGCTAAAGAGGCGGTAACCTACACTCAAGCTACGCCATACAAAAAAATCTAAGCCTGTCGGCGGTATCTATTTTAATACTATTTATGTTAGTTTTGCTATAGATAGGTATGTTTGTTAATTTATTTCCTATTTTTTTCGTACATTCTCTTTGTTGATAATCAAAATTGTAAAAGCTTGTTTTTGAAGTGAATGAGGCATATTTATAGTAGAAATTTTCACTCACTATTTATGTATGCATTGGGCTAATGAAAACACACGTGGTCGCAATTACTGTAAAGAGCACTTTATTCAGAATGTGGAAGTTGTTGCGGCTTTGTTAGTTAAGGTCAGGCTTTCACGGTGATTGCTTCTAGCCCGCGGCCTTTTCATTTGACGGCCGATCCCATACATTTACAGATATCGTTACACCATCAACCCTTGCAAAAATATCTACACACGCCTCGGCTCGCGCTATAATGGACTACCTATACTGACAGTATATAGAATAGAGTAGAATAGAGACCACTTTCATTACATTAATAGTTTGGAAAGCAATTTCAATTATTACTGGAAATTGTGCCGCTAGTACAATGCTATAACTTATAATTTATAATGCTGTAAGCGAGACTGTAGAAGTGCTTTCCTTAACAAGTAAGTACAGTTGTCTCATTCGAAGTTTAAAAGTAAATGGTATTAAAAGTTTCAATACTTTCAGCAAACCGAGTTTGTGTTGAGATGTTTTATTGTGAAACAATTATTGAATGAGGAAAATAAAAATAGACTTAATTTTTTTAACATTGTTTTATACTACCTATATGTTTTTTAACTAGAATTATCCTTGTCAAGGGCATGTAAAAGTTTAAATTTTAAAATAAAAGAATTTGTACAATTCTTTATCGATCTACTCTTATTCACAAGTTGTCTACAGTATAACAAAATATTCATAAACCATTCATATTTAAAAGAATACCAAACAACTACTTCATTAAGAAAGCAATATCAATACAAAAATAAAATCATTTTACTCTACAGAATATGATTATATTTCCTTCCCAAGTTCTTATATTTTTTATTTATCAACGTGGCTTTTTACTTATAACGAGTTGTATTTAAGGCGACGTGATCCTGTGCACGCTGCCCCTGGGAGTGTTGAAGGTGGCGGTCGCGAACAACGGCCAAAATCAACAGAACTTCGTTAAGTTCGATCCGCCATTGCCTGATTGGAAAGTGAGTCCTTTATTAATGTTAAACTGTCTGGATATATATTTTTAATATCTGGCTGGAATATCGCATGGTAGATATTTTTTTTGTATGGTATATTTTATTTCTTGATTGTATTTAATTTAAGTTATTTTCATTTCCTCGATTATGTAGACAAAAACTACTCCTTTTTTTATTTTTTCGGACACGTAACGAAAGTGTGCCATTTCTTCGTGCTGGTAAAACTGGTAATTCTGGTAAACTATGATATTCTGTCTTTAAAGTGCACATTTCTTATATGGCAAATTATGATAGGGATTTGGTAAGGACAAATACGTTTGAGTGATAAATCACTGAGCTTTTTATATATAAATTAAATAATTAGCATTATGTTTGTCTAAATTAAGGTACATCCGATCTCTCTTATGTGAGCGTGTGAATGTAAAGTAATAACATACTATATTATCTATATATATAAAATTGAAA
>FAPY01037295.1:252-12437 GCA_900067975.1 Heliconius heurippa
ATTATTATAATCACTTAATTTTTACGTTGTTTGATGTAACTTTAATATTTGACTTTTACTATCTGAAGTTTTTACTATCCTAAGTTGTTTTCCTGTGTAAACGTACAATAGTCTACTTTTTTCAAAGTCATCTATAAAAAGTTTAGTTTTTTTGATGAGTGAGTACTCACTCACAATGTACAGTTACTTACCATAGTTCCAATAAAACTTCACAAGTTTTGGTTAACAGCTTACAATTAATAATCATTTTCTTAAAATAAATAAATTCTAGTGTAAACGCGACTGTTGTGAGTTACATTCGATTCGATTATTTGGATAAATTATAGATTTAATATTTTCATTTCTTCGTTGACAAGACAAGGCGAAAAAGTGGATGGTCGGGAACGGATTATCTTACACTCCGTGCCTTCTGCCGTTATATCATACTCATATTTATTATGTTAAAAATGAAAATTATATTACATACAAATTTAATATGTTTATACATAGTCTAATTATCTACTTACCGAGTTTTTTCCAAAATGAACGCAACCGAGATACTATCATATCCACGCGACCGTCAAAGTCCGCATGGTTCAGGCCTTCCTTGATTAACTTGGGATCATCTATGACGATTGTAGGAAAGCTTCCAAGATACATTCCCAAAACGTCAGTTTTATAATCTTGGGCTAATTTTCTCAAAGATCCTCCTAAGTCGTTCAACTGTCGCCATAAGATGATCCAGTAAGCACCATATATTGGTAGACTTGGCGGTCCTGAAACATTACAATGTTTTGTTTTTCCATCTATTCACTCAGAAATTAAATATAATAAATATTCTAGAGGATTGAACAACATGTTATTCAAAACGAATATTTGTAAACATACAATGTAATCGTACTAAATTATTTCGCTAAGAACACAGTTGTGAAATGTTTTTTAGCTATTATTTTGTTCAGAATAAATATCAAAATTGAATATAGTAAATGATAATAAATGAGTTGAATATTAAGGTCTTGTCTCATTAACATCGACATGATACCATAGCTCACATTGGCGTGATGGACCTCAGCAGAGGGTTCCTCGCTAACTTCAGCTCGAAGTGATTGGATATCCTTACGTGTTAAACCCCGCCAGGGGGATCCCTGCAACTTCATAGTGACCCAATCAGGGGGATCCTTACAACTGTAACCTGTGTAATCGACAAGACCGACGTGATTGACCCCAATAGGGGGCACCCCGAGAACTCCAGCTTGGCAATATCGCCGTTGTTTCCAAAGTAATCGATAAAACTAACACGATAACCCATTCAACTCCCGGGGTGTAACACTGGTGGCCCCGTGAACATAGCCTAACTTTAACCTAACAACTGTCCGACCCAAATTTTCATAGGTTTGGTAACTGCACATTCTACTCGACTTTTCATAAACAGGTCCCACTGATTAGAATTTCAAGAGGAATTAGCTCCTCCTTTTTAACAAAACTATTTATTACACACACTAAAAAGTACAAAATAGAGTATTTCTTACTAGTTAAGCAAAACAAAAGAAAAAGTTTGCTATGTAGAAATAGTTGTACAACGCAAACCTAATTACTTAATGAACCTAAAATAATAACTACAACGGTTACTATTATTAGTATGTCCTATGTATACTAACCCCCGGCGAGTCTTCTTAATAATTGAGTTTACGGCAAAAAAATAAATCCAAATATGTACTTTAATTACAAATAATAATTGATTAAATGTAATAAAATTAGAAACTATAAAACAAATTGATAGAATCAATTACCAGGTGGAAAGTTCTTCCCGGGCCGCTTGCAGGCATTTTTGTACCAACGGACGCCCAAGTACGTAATCAAAGCAATAGAGGCGACCAGACCGATCATCTTGCACGAGACTTGGTGACTGATAGTGAAGTTCGATCCGAGCAATTATTATTAATAAGTATATTAGATATATGTATAATAATAATAATTGTTATCATTAGTATACATATATGTGATTTGTTTATCAGTAGAGAAAATTTAAACAATTACGTATTTCATTAATATGACACACGTAATTTAATAATTTAAATATATCAAACAAAATTATATCAAGGTATTTTTTAAAATTAAATTACCTTTGTTGGAAAGCTTGTTGATTATATTAATTATTAGGATTATTTACACGCAAAGTTAGGTTTATATTAATAGGCAAATTAATAATTCAGGAATCCAATAACATATTGTATTTAGACATCTTACCTACTCAAACATTACAATAATCAACGTAAAATATTCATTTTAATTAATTATTTTATTTAAATACCACCCAAATAATGTGAAAATTCATATCCGGTACTTTGAATCCCCTTTGATCTGTACAGATTTCATAGGTCCAATTCTATATTAAATTTATTCCAATTCTACATTAAGTTTAGTTCTTTTCTCATAATTCCATAAATTTATAATAATTGATATTAGTCCAGTCCAGTCGGGTACTACCCGTTTTTATCACATATGACGTAAAAGTTAAGAACAAAACACATTACGTACATACGTACATGCTATGTACGGTTAAATACAATTTTAATAATATTTTGGATACGTGGCACTCCACTACTGTGCGGTTTCGTAGAAATTTCCTTCCACGCGCCTCAAAGGCCGGCAACGCACCTGTAGCTCCTCTGGTGTTGCACGGGGTCGTGGGCGGCGGTGATCACCATCAGGTGACCCGAACGCTCGTTTGCCTTGTCCTTTCTCCATAAAAAAAATGTCTGTTTTTCTATGCGTTTGTTCACGATTAGACAGAAAAAGAAAAAGTTTTTATAACTTAAACTTAAAAACCGATTTAAATTCAGTTTTTCAATAAGCTTCCTATAATATTTAATGTTTGTTTTATTTCAATTGGTTTATAAATAAAATAGCCGGTAGTTTCTTATATCAATACTGGCAACACTGTTTAATTCAATATGTCATTTTAGAAACAATTTTGATGCCAGAAATCAGAAAATTTAATGATTTACTAAAAGAATACTGTTATTAAACATAAGAATTAATGAAATATCTAAAATATGAAATAGTAGAATCGTAATTGTGTAAATCGAAGGGACATACATTAAATTAATTAAGATATAATTTCTTTCAAAGATACGTGTACATTATCGGTCACAAATATATATCTAAAAATTTTATTATATTTATTAATAAATCACGAGAAAATCTATCGAAATGAGATAATTTAACGTTTTACTTGTGCAATATATCATACACAACTAAACTCGGAACGAAAATACGGTCTGTTACAATAATAAGTGCAACGGGAGTTTTTCTTCATGATTTGGGACTATGTGTTCCGCACCAAGCACATTATGCAAGAGTTCGAGGATATAGAAGTCCACAAAACCAGCGTATCGGTGTTCGTCGCACTATTTTACCTGGAAATGCTGTACATATTGGTAATGACATTATCAATTTTAAATCGCATTAATCAATCATCTTCATAACTTAACTAATAATGTAAGTAAAGTGAATTAAATCACATATTTACTATTTCTATTTTGATAATTGTCTTGTGACATTGACATATTTTTGTGTATGTTTTGATTGCAGTAAACAAAAATGATTGGAGTTAAGCAAAATGTTATAAGTGAATGTTTGTATCTGCAGAAGGAAGAAAATAATAAAGTGTTTTTAAATTATTGTCAACTTTTAAAACAGCATCAAATAGATGGATTGCGCTTTCTGTTTCTACAATTTAAGAAGGTAGGTTTGTTCTAGAATCAATATTTGAATCCTATTCATATTAAATTTTATATGGATAGTGTATGTAAAAAAAAGATATCTAGTATTGATTGTTTATCATTTTCATACACTGTATATTGTATATCCCATATCTTCACACTATCACTATAACCCTATGAGTATAACAAATTAATTATTTACATACTACTACATTTAATATTTTCTAGAAAAAACCAGCTGCAGTGGTCAATTTTCCTCCTGAATGTGGCAAATCAGTGACAATTGCATTATTTCTTAAAGTTCTAAAAAACATTGTAGACAAGCCTATTCTTATTTTGTGCAACAGTAAAAGTGAAATAAATGTATGGAATGAAATCATACTGAAATGGACAGAATATACTACTGGTAAAATATAATTTCAAATTATCTATAATATTAATTATTTTGCAGTTTTCTAGTGTCAATATGGTCTTTATTATTATATTCTTAAATAACTTACTCGTCCCAAGTGAAGATACATGGTAAAACCCATTCACAGTGATAATGTCAAAACTATTTCCTGTTATATTATGTTTTATGCCATTCACAGTATTTTGTTTCATAGTTCAAAATTAAGTTCTAAGTTGATTATCTTACTTGGCCGTTGTGGCACAAGGGCCGAATGTGTTACTGCAAATGCAACAGGTTGGACTCCAGAATCCAACGGACAGTGGGGAACAGAAGTGTCTCAATGGGAACAGAGTCTTAACACTAGGCAGGGGAGGGGAACCTGGGAAAGGTTCCCTCGGCCTCCCTTGTCATGTGCAGGATACAGCGGAAGTTAAAAAAAAAAATGTTGCTTCTTTTCAGATGATATAGCCATTGATTCATCAAATGTTTATATAAAGAAGAAAATCTTTATAAAACATATGGAGGATTTGACACAATACCTGCGTCGTAGTTGGAGCATACTCATTATTAAAGATGACTTAAGTAAGACCACATTGAAACTTGCATTTGATGCTGATTTTAAGATTTGCATCACATCTACTGATGTAAAGGTATTTATTTAGTTTATTTTTAGCTTCACATACTAATGTAATGTAGTAGCGACATAGTAGCTGAATTGAAAATATTAAGTATTTTTTTATTCTTCTCAAATAAAATTAAAAAAAATCTTGTTAAATATTTCTTTTTTATCGAACCCACGACCTATAGCGTTGACAATCTAGTGTAGCGCTAAAGCGTAAACACGCTTTTGTGTCCCTGTTCCATAACTGGCCCCTTGTTCTATTTAATTATTTTGTAATTTTTTGAAAATAATTTTCAGAAAGATCTCAAAATGCTATCTACAACTTACAACTGGTTAACAAAATTAACAATGGATCCCAATGATTTCATGCCCAGTGGAATCTCAATAAGAGAGAAAATTCAGAAAGATGTTCTTCTTGATTCATTCCTAGAAGATTTTCTCATACAAGAAACGAGGATTGAACCTTTTAAAAAAACACAGGTTGGTCTTTTAATATTATTTAAATTTTTAATTCAAACTTAAAGTTTAACTACTCATATGTACATATTAAAAATTAGTAATTTTGCATGATTTTTAGAGTTTTGTACCTCAAAAGAGAAAAACTGAGCTTTTATAGTGTTATAGTGTTTGGTGTCAAATCCCAAATCATGTGAAGGTATCAAACTGGTAATAATATTAAACATTTAGGTCTATATTATGGACCACAACATTGACTCCTAAGTACTCACAATAATAATAATAATAAATTTGAATTTATGAAATTAGAGTATCAATAAAGGGAAAAAATAAATTTGTAATTTATAAGTATATTGTAGAAAGACTGCAACAAACTTATATTTATAGTTTATTTTATACAAAATTATTACATACGCCAGCAAACTTAAGATTGACAACTTTTATAAGTTGTACTTTCTGTTAGCCTACAATCATGAAATTGGTATGGAATGGTTGTGAGCCAGTCTGATTCGTACTTGACTGCTTTTTTTATGTATTCTGTCTGTTGTGTGAAATTCTTCCAGGCCTGTGGGTGTTAATGTTTATTTAGGTGTTTTTGCGTTGATTAATGAAACTTAGATAAAGAAAAGATCCTGAAATATTTTATATACTTTGTATTCTTTCAGATTCATAAACCACCAGATATTGATACTAAAGAAGTAAGCTCACCTAAAAAATCAAGGAAGAATAAAGATGCATCTGGAAAAAAGGTTAAGAGATCAAAAAGAAAAATTGATGATAACATCATTACAGACAATGATTGTGAAAATCAACCTACGGAAGAAAATAATGAGATCATTCAAAAAAATAATGATCATATAGATATAACAGCAGATCAAAATAAACATAACGAAAATGAGAACTCAGAGAGTATACTGGAAAATTATGAAAATATTTCTGATATTAATATGAATCAAGATAACTTAACCGAAGAATTTACTTTTGGAAATGCCGCACAAGATATAGTAGAAATGAAAAACATTCTTTCAAATAAATCAACTGAATCAATAGATTTTGATGAAATTGCAATGAAAATAGATAATAATGATGTTAATGATAAAGATTGTAAGGACACTTTAGAAGAATGCAATGAAAGTAATGATAAATGTCAAAGAGAAGAAAAACTTACTGATAATGATGAATATTTTAAAACGTGTGATACTAAGAGTGCAGATTCAAAACCGACTGATAGTATGGATATAGGCAAGCTGGGTGACTCAGTGGTAAAGAATGATTTAGTTTTAAAGGAAAGTATAGATATAAAACAAACGGGAACAGAATTAGATATAAATGGCGAATGTCATAAAGACATAGATGCTAAGATAAGCGAGTTAGAAGAAAAAGCTCTCAAAAAGTTCAAAGGATCTCTGCTGGATAGTATATTTTAATTCATTTTTTTTCACGCTGTATCACACGTATAGCAAGGTAGGCAGAGGGAACCTAGTGTTAAGAGTTACGTGACACTTCGTCCCCCAATTAATTATTGAGACATTGCATGTTGAGTGGCAGAAGTTGCCACAAGAAGGAAATCGAGGAAATGATGAAATAAATTATTCCTACGATTGGGAATCGAACCCACAACTGTCGCATTTAGTCACTGTGCCACGACGCTCTCTTTAAACATTACTTTTAAAGAAGTCATTAGTTGGATATAATCGGCTTAGGTTATATTAGTATTATTATTATTTTTATTGTTTCTGTGTTAAAATCTGTATAGAATTTATGTTGTGATGCTTAATATATTGTTTCATGTATACACAAAATATGTTAATTTTTAACCAAAATAATTTAAGCATTGTAAAGGAATTCTTTTTCCCAAAATAATAAACTATTTTCCATTTTTATATTTTCATATTTAATATTATGTACTCATAATGAAATAATTATGGCTAAAGCTTTTTATTGTACATTGTAGGTAAGGTTGCCAACGGTTTTTCTGTGAAATATTGTAATTTTTAATAAACAAAAAATTATATAAATTTTTACGAGTTTTACACATTGGAAATTAATATGATTTATTATATAGTGGTACAGAGTTAAAATTTTTCATTATTTTTGTATTAACAATAATTTTGACTTGGCACTTACATAGTGCTATATTCAATATGTATCATATTGAAGTAAATGGAAAGCTTATTTTATAAGAATGAAATTACTTTGAAAAAAATATTTTGAAAATTATATGACATGAAATTTTGACATATTATATATTTCTTCAATTATTATTTACTCGAGTGGGAATCGTCTACAGCTCCATCGCTGACCCATTGCACCAAGGCCACATGTTTTTATACTTTTAATATATTTTGCCGAATATTATGATATTAAATATTAAAGTACAGTTGGCAACCCTAATTGTAAGGTTAAGATTTTTATTAAAATTTTATTTTATTAACATGTGTTTGTGCTTGCATGCGTTTATATGCAATGTATTTAGCACAATATATGATGTATTAATGTGTAATATAACCAATAGAATTACATTTTAACTTAGTAAATTGTCTTTTTTAAATAAATGTTTCTTTTATTTCTATCTATTCAATGGTATAAACATTCTTCACATAATTATTTAATAGAAGCGGTCACTACAAAATAATCTAGATACTGTTAATCTTGATAAATACAATATAATTTTTAAAATAATCAAAATTTCTGAAATAATTGTTTTTTTGTTTAAAATCGGGAAAAGAAAGCGTCTTAACACTAGGTCTTTTCTGCCTACCTTGCTATGTGTAGGATATAACGTAAAGCTAAAGAACATATAATTTAGATATAGTAGAAAAGACGGGAAAATAATAGAATTCAATATGCAACATTCATATATATTTGACATTTAGTACATAGATTATATAATAAATGTTTGTATAAAGGAATGTAGACGAAGCTAATAGCAATACTAACAATTATTTATAATATTTCTATAATTTGTAAATAAAATGGATAATATTATATAAATATATCACAAGTATCATATATTAAAACATTACGAATTTTGTACGAGTTTGATAAAATGAATTCATTCAAAATAAAAACAAAATGTATATAAATTTATATCTACAAATTATTAAATTGCACCAGATACATCTATAGATACAATACTTATTACATAAAAGTAATATTTATATCATTTGATAGTGTAATATGAAAAATTTGTTATTTCATAAACAGTTTAAAATTAATGGGAGTAAAATATATAAGAACTAGGCCTCGAGGTTAATAAATTATATCTTATCAAATTAAAAATTACCCTCTTACATTACAAATTAAACATGCACAGATATGAAACTGATTTTTGTGCTTAAAGTGTTTGGCGAGTACTTTTGTGAAAGAATATTTATAATATAACAATTACATATTATTAAGTACCTAGTAACCTACAAATAATTGTTTGAACTACACAAAATATTCTAAATTTATTTTAAGCTTAAAATTTAATATCAAAGATATCGAAAACTGAAAAAATACAATAATGAAAATCTTAAAGTAATAAAAAATACAATTTTGTCATTATTATAAAGTTAGATTTTCTAGTGGTTTGTGCATTGTTTACTTTTTTGTGCCTTGGGAAGAAAATAATGAAAGATAAAAAATCCTAAGCTGACATCTCCACAGCCATTTACAGCTAGCTTCATTACCACTTCATATTGTACTAAATATATTAATTATTCATAACACTTTACGAAATACGACAAAGAAACTGCAAAATTATATAATTTTTAACAATGTTTATATTTCTTCATTATTAAATATTTTCCTATTTTATTTAAATTCCCCATCGAATTTATATTGTAAATATAAAAAAAATTATTAAAGTAATGGAATGTCCTTGTGTGAAATATTTATCATAAAATATTACACAATTAAGATATAAGAGAAATATCAATGGAATTTATAATTAAACAACAAATATTTAAACCAATAATTTCTCAATATTTTACATAACTTAAAATATTTTCATATACAACCTTTATTAGGAACATAAGTAATATATATTTTTTATAAATCAAAGAATGTCCATAGACTGCGACGAAATTATAAATAAAATGCAATTTTTAATTATTATTTGATAAGTACATGAAACACAAATCTATTCTGTAATTTTTTAAGTTTATTTAACATTCTTTAAGTGGCTGCTAAAAGTGACGCTTATAAAGCATTACTTTTTTTATCAATGTAGTGTTTCTAACAATTTACTTTCTAAAATATCAATATTTTTTTAATAACTTGCAATAGTTAGTTAATATATAATAGTTAGTCCTAAAAATTTTACTAATATATCAACTAATCATTATTTATTTGTTCCAATTTATGTAACTTTTTTTAGAAATTCGAAATCTAAAAAAAAAATGCTTACTCTCTCTTTAAAATTATATTATTAAACTCTCTCTTTTAAAATTTTATCAACATTAACTGTAAATATTTTTACCATACAATTTCATAAACAACACAACATATCTGAAATATTTCTTCTAACATCGATTTGTATATAAATAAACATAAGTTTATAAAAAGTAACTAGACGCCTGCGCCTATGCACTATGAAAAAATATCTAACATTTACATACATCATTTGAGAATTTAGTTTGAGTGACAGCAGTTTAGTGCCAAGTTCAAAGTTTTTACCAAAGTAGAGTACATTTTAATTGCAATTAATAAGTAAATATTAAAAATCGATCACATATGCTTCGTTCGAAATGACAATTAATTAATTGTTATACTACAATTAAACATCACCTAATTGGTAATTGTGACTTCCGCACCAAACAAGCAACCGATTGTTAATACAATTTATTATTTAATTATGATTTGCAATTAAACTTTTTTCAACTCTAGTATTACTTACAATTTAGAATATTCATAACAATAATGAAAAATCGTCTCCAAAAAGGCCGTTAATAAGAGATCAGTCAGTCATTCGTGATGTCTTCGCTGTTTAATAAGAAAGAAAAATACCATCTTCGCTAGGGAGTTAAATGTAAATATTCCGCTATAAATACACGGAATATTTTGTTTAAATTATCTATAGTGTTAAAGTCTAATGCGGATAAGTTGTCACGCGACGTGTGCCACACACTAGGGAACGGATTCGGGATGATATGTAGTACGTCCACGTCTGAAATTATTAGAAAAAAAAACACTGTTACTGCAGGCAAAAAAAAGAGAAAACCTAGTGATAAGTTATTTCGTTCTCCACTAATTCTGCTCCTAAGAATATTCTATTGTGCATTTTTTTAATTCTTGTGGAATGTCATCTTTATATTTTACCTAAATTTCCTATAACTTTTTTTAACTGAGGTATCGAATCTGACGGAGTCTGTCAAATGTCAAGGATGTCTCAAATACTTAATCGTAAACTTAAAATATATTAGAAATTTCTAATATATTTCAGTTTAAAGCTATTCCCAAATAACACGAAGAAAAAAAAACAATGGTTCCGTATTAAACAAGTTTTAACTTTCTGAATAATTGATTTTGAAACATAGCGGAGCCTTAATTTTCCATTTATATAAATCTTTCACGCTTCGTTTGCCTTGCGTCAAACCGAGTTCACATGTTAGATTGAATTAAATTGTTATCATCCACACGTGGACAGGATATGTTAATATGTTATAACTTTTGTTTCAGCTTCACGCTGTATCCCGCATGTAGCAGGGTAGGCAGAGGGAGCCTAAAGTTAAGACACCCCCTACCATACCCACTTTCCACCAGACTGGAGGTATTGCGTGTTGAGTAGCAAAACCCAACGCCGCACGTTGCCTTAACACCAGAGCGAAGAAATTAAAATATTAAACATTTCGTTTCCTATAATGGTAATCGAACCTGCCGCGTTCATTTAAAGAAAAAAGAAAGAACTTCAAAACACATTTCACGCAAACAATAAAAAATAATAAAAAAAGCAATAAAGCCCAACTTACCCCTCTTATAGAAAGGTATATGGTCGTCTTCAATTACGGCGTTTGATGTGGAAAGTCGGAAGTATGTTTGCTCGGCCTTCCCCAGAGAGTAGGCGGAAAGTTGACCCAATTCCGCCAGCCTCTGCTCAGCGCTAGCCATACGTATATACCATTTCTCTGTGGATCTAAAGTAACTGTAGAACACTGGGTCTGGACTGCCAAGGAGGTCGAGAAGAACCAGCACATCCTAAAAAAATATGGTATTTTTTTATTTAAATTTGTTATTATTAAACAGTGTTCTAAGGTAACGCGAACTATTAGATTATAAGTTAAATCAATTATTACTTGTTTGATAAAACATTAGTAATGTTAAGATGGAAATTATATTTGTAAGTTGACTATTATTTAATTTTTTTTAAGCTTCACAAATATACTTAGTAGGGGGAACCTTTGAATTTCGAGTTAAGACACTCGTTCCCATTAAGAAATTTCCGTTACCTAATTTCCATCGAATTTTTGGAGACATTGTGTGTAGAGTGGCGAAACTCAACGCCGACACATTATGTAACGCCGAACATCTACATTACAATGTGTTACGGAATATTTGTGAATAACGTTCTTTTAATCGAATGTTTGATTAAATTGTATTTTGTATATGTTATCGGTGAAAGGTCAAGGTTCATTGATCATTGTATTAAGAAAACTATTTTATTAAGATATTTTTGTTTCTATGCTACAAATGTTTCAGATTTTTGCCATTTTATATAAAAAATAGAATTCTATCTCGCAGAGAGTTGCGTATCAGCATAGGCAGAGGGAACCGGGGAACCTAGTTTCCCATTAAGACGCTTCTGTTACCCACTTTCCGCAGAATTTTGGAAAGTTTCAATTGATTTGGAAATTTTGCCATTATGTATTATTACATTTTTATTGAAAACGAAAATATTAAACATTTAATTTTCCCAAAGAATGTAGATCGAACGCCCGACTCTCTGCCAAATAAAATACATATAAGTAAAATGCATATCTATATATATAAAATCGAAAGGTCACTCACTCATCACGAAACCTCAGAAACT
>FAPY01037336.1:0-11932 GCA_900067975.1 Heliconius heurippa
AGTCCAAATTTCAAATTTTATAAATATCGGTGCTGATTTAATTTTTTTTCCATACAAACTTTCAACCCCTATTTCACCCCTTTAGGGTTAAAATTTTTCAAAATCCCTTCTTAGTGATTGTCAAAATTACGAAAGTAAAGTAGTAACATGTGTCCAAATTTCACGTTTCTACGCACAGCGGTTACGGCTGTGCGCCTCTTACCTCAGCCAGTGAGGACAAGTCCTTTTATATATATAGATAGTATGACGCATTCTATTATATTTTTTACAATTACAGACTAACATCAATGATACCGGAGATAGCATTCGATTTGATCAAAAGTAATTTCATGAACCTCGGCTACTTCCAAGGCCTGAACCACGCAGCGAGAGTGCCGAGTTGGAAGAAAATAGAACAGGCACCATCTCCCCGATTCATAAAGACACATTTACCTCTTTCTCTTTTACCTCCATCTCTATTGACTACTGCTAAAGTCATCTACGTCGCCAGAGATCCTAGAGATGTTGCAGTTTCATATTATTATTTACATAAAATGGTCACAAAAACACTTATGAGAGCGACTTTCAATAATTTTTGGGATGCTTTTCGAAGGGATTTATGTAAGTATTTGTGTTTTATTATAATTTTATGAATTTTTATTCACCCAATGAGGCCAGTCGTAGCTCAGGCACAAGGGTGTTAAGCGCCGGTGGTGGGTTCGCACTCGTGGGAATGAATTATTATTTATTAATATTTTCATTTCTTTGCTCTTTCTCTCTCTCATTCCTTTATTTTTTAATTATGTGCCTACCTATAATTATTAAATAAAATGTATTTTTATTTGTCTAAACTTTTTCAGTACCCTGGACTCCGATAGTTGAGCATACAAATGAAGCATGGAAGTTACGACACAATCAGAATCTCCATTTTATTTTCTACGAAGACATGATAAATGTAGGTATAATTTTAATATGTAATTCTATACTTCTATACCTACTAAAAAAATATAATGACAAAGAGTTTGTTCAGTTGAACGTTCAAACAAACACAAAAACAAAACAAAAATAATTTCGAAGTAGCCCACTGTATCATATGTAGGTGAAGCAATGTCTCCACAATTTGGCGGATAGTGGGGAACGGAGTGTCTTATCACTACGTTCCTTCTGCCTGTACTGTTATGAGTGGGATGCAGTGTGAAAGTAACAAAAGTATTAACTTTTTTACAGGATTTACCAAAAATGATCCGCGGTGTATGCAAGTTCCTAAAAAGAGATTACTCAGATAGCCAAATCAGTGCCCTCGCTGGCCACCTCAGCTTTGACAGCCTCAGAAAAAACAAGACAGTCAATAATACCAACAGCGAAAACGGCGAAATACAGTTTATAAGAAAAGGTTTGTGGTTCCTAGGAAACCTGGAAATAATAAAAATAATAATATTAAAACTACCTCGAAAATTCGGCGGTAAGTGAGGAACGAAGTGCCTTACACTAGGTTCCCTCTGGCTACCCTGCTATACAGTAAAGCTAAAAAAATCAAGGATTTTGTTCTGTCTGATTTAAAAAAAAAATATTTTGAAGATCATATACTTTTTTTAATTTCCAAAAATATAACTGCCCAATTCGCTTTCTTTTTTAACATTAAAAGAATCTTATACATTTCATAACAATTGGCAGGTGAAGCAGGCGGCTGGCGATCACATTTCGACGCCAAAATGGAAGTTCAAGCCGAAGATTTCCTTTCCACCAGATTACGCTACCTCGACCTGGCCTATCCTTCACTCGCGTCTGATGAAGAAGAGACGCATTTATAAATCTCCAAAATTAAATAAAATCATCTTCATAAGACTGATTTCTCCTAAGTAATCGAGAAATATAAGTTAACTTATTCGTTCTATAATAAAAAAAATTATAGTTACAGAATTTAGGTTGTATGGTACTATTGTTTAATAGAGGCTGTTGTGCCAACGCCACGACCTTCGATATCTACTCGGTGGAATGTGAATTGAAGGTGGTAAAGATATAAAGATGTCAAAGATGAAGTTTCATCATGATATTTAGAGATTCACTCTGGATGGCGGAACTTAACGCCGTGTTTTAATGTTCAAATGCCAATCACGCCACGTGGAGACTTTTCTTTGTGGGGTTAGATGTTATATAATAAATTTTAACATGTGTCGCGAAAATTGTGTTGAAATGGGTAGCACAGTGTTTAACATTACGTTTCCTAAATGTTAAAAAACTGTACATAAAAGTATTTGTATGAAGATAATTTTAATTTTCACTCTTTATCTATGAAAAGTTAGTAAGTAACTAAATTAGGAACAGCATTTTAAAAAAAATATGACAATTCTTACCTAATAATAATCTTGTCACAATATTAGGATTATTGTAGTAAATTTATAATAATTTATTAAGTTCTATAAAAAAAATGTAAATTAAATATTTTTTTCATATTACTTATTTTTCATTTTTACCTGACTGCGCGAACTAAATAAAGTAAGTAATTCAATTTTTAAGATTTTTTCTAAATTTACCAAATTTTATATGCCTATATTTAATTTCATTCTATTTGTGTCCCAAGTACTAAATTCTTTTACCTGATCTCCAAGTCTAATCTTAAGAGTTATATATAAGAGCAGTCATCAGTAGATCTAATAATGTTTAACAAATGAGGTTGCTTAACGTGCCTTCCAAAACACGGAAGAGGTAAACTGACCCCAATTATTTTATACTTTCCCGAAGTAAATGTAATCCTGGGAATTTGTATTTTAGTTTAGTGTACTTTTTTATAATAATTTTACTATTTTAGAAAAGATATATTTGGAATTTAACTCGAACTTTGCTTTATCGAGAAGGAAATAACTATATTGTGAATGCAAATATTACCTTGCAGTTAAGTAAATTCGAATGCACTGGCATTGCGTTCAACAAATATTTACTTTATAGTTTCAGCATTCCGTAAATAGCCGAATGGGTAGGAGGAGGCCTTCCCCCTAATTTTTGAGACTTTTCATGTTACGTGGCGAAACTCAAAGGTGCATTTCGTCTACCAGAGCCAGGAAATGAGAGTTACTTCAATATAATCATCCCCCCGTGGGATTTGGGCACGCCGACAGATTGGCTGACGAGAGAATGGCAACAAAGGTTTTTTGTGAAATTTTTATGAGTGGTACCTGAGAGTTTCCTCCGTGATTCGTGGTGGAAACCACGAGTTTATACTGGTAAAGCTAAAAAATGGCACTGTGGGAGGGAATGTGAAGGTAAGCCCAAAGGTTTTGAGTTCGATTTCCACTTGATGAAATTAATTATTCACATTTCCCAGCAGCGTTCATTTCCGCCACTCCACACGCATTCTCGAATTCGGACGAAAAGCGAAGAATTTCGCTCTCCGTGCTTATTTTCGCATTTATTCCTGTGAAACTTATATTCTATGAAACGCTATATATATCCAAAATAACTTCAAACAATTTCATGTTGGATTTAAACGTACATCATATTCGAAATACCATTTACTGACGTATTATTAAAATGTACTATAACTGAAACGTTCTGTTCATATTTGACTAACTTTTGTGCGAATTAGGTACTACCAGAAGCAGTTTATTAACTTCTACTAGCTAAATCATAACTCATATAATATGCTTGCTAAATTGTTCCATAGTGTTTAAATTTACTTAGTTTAATTCTAAGTCAATAAACTAATATATGATGAGGCCATGGTGCTGGAGCACAAGCGGCCGACTGTAAAGGCGACTTGTGGGTCGATTCCCACTCGTGAAAATACTTAAAATTTTCTTTTCCTCTATTGAGTTCTGCTACTCAAGAAGCAATTATCCAGATTTCAGTGGAAAGTGGGGGACTGAAGTGTCTTAACACTAGGTTCCCAGGTTCCCTCTACTTATCTTGCTATGAGCGGGATTAAGTTAAAAATAGTATTGACTAGTTTAGTGAAATTAATTTCTGTTTTTTTCTTTTTAAATTATATTTAAGCTAAAAGGTTGTGTTAAACTGTAACATTAACCGTACAAACCAAACCAATACCGAAGGTAATGGACATCTCGAGTAGCTATTGCTACTTATTAGAAGAAAAAGAAAAGAGTCACTTTGGGAATATTACTTTCTTTTCTGTAAGACCTTTCACTTTTCTCATATGAGACTTTCTTATGAGAATGGCATTTGATCTTAAAATTTTGTATAAAATTATTTTGTTTAAATGAACGAAATTTACAATAAAACCCGACTTCAAAATTCAACATTTTATACGTTTTCTAAAAACATAATAATAATTACTTTTAACTAATTTGAGGCCAGTCGTGGTGCATGGAAACCAAAAACAAACAACACAACCAACCAGTTAATGAATGAAGAACCATTATAAAACTTACTTCACTTAGAGTCCAGTCATTTTCCGATTCGAAAACAAAAAGCCCGGATCGGAACGGGCGAGTGATTTATAGTCCAGGTTATTACATTTTGATTTATCGCAGGAACATATTCAAACAGAGGGCAGCGACATGTAAGAATTAATAAGGCATAGTTCGCTGTCGTATGTCATTGTCATTTTATACTAGGAGTTACTGGCTGGTACTGGTGACTACCAGCTCTATCTGGTCTCTTACATTTTTATTATATTTTCAAGTATATCTGTGTATTATGCAGTTATCTTATATATAGGAAGAATTAAGGGTTAAATTAGGTAACATCCGATTCGTTCCCCAATTACCATCCAATTTTCTGGGAACACGAACACTAGGTTCCCAGGTTTACTCTGCCTATAATGCTATATGCAGGAACACATTGTGTAGCCAAAAAAAACCCCGAGCGGTGTTCGAACCCACTACCACTCGTCATGTCGTCTCGTTACGACGGTTTCGTCTATTTTCAAAATTATGGTATAAATTTTGCAATTTCTGCCAAAAACTGCTAGTGAACTACTCTTTTTTGTTCAATTTTCAAAATCCCTTCAGCTGTAATCAAACAAAGTTGGTGTATCACGTTTAATTAGCCGAAGTGCGTTGGTGGATTGTACTATTGAAAACGCAATGCATTTTCGTGAAAATCTGAGGGATGAGATTTAGATTTAGTCCTTTTACTTCATCCACTCTACTAAATATGTGTTTTTTTGGTAAGAAGGTCCTTCATAATTATATTTTTTAAGCATAGATGATTTTTAAAACGTACAATCTACACATACATGATTTTTTAACCGACATTTTTTTTTCATAAAGGAGGAGGGATTCGACAACTAAATTTGTAGATTGTTTTTAAAATTTACTTTTTTTATTGGAAAGACCATATTTTTCCATTGGTCCCATTTCCACTGAGTCAAGATCTGATGATGGTATCCCATAAAAATCGGGGGAAATCTTCAAATTACCAAAAAATTACCGTGGTTTTCCACGCGTTATATGTTTCATACTTTTTCCCGAAATCGTAATATTATATAGGAAATTACTAAGACTAAATTGCGGAGTAATAAATATAGAATGGACATTATAACCTTCCGTAATTGTCGCCATAAATCATCTTCATTGGTTGACTTCATTGTCGAAGGAAGGAATATACCTAATATTTGACATTACTGTGGATCATTGAATCCTATTGAAGTACATAGATGAGAAAATTAAGGTGCTCACAGGACAGTTGGTTGATTGCAACCTGAAGGTGCGAAATGCACATCAGGAGATAGTAAACCTCCTCTGTGATAATTTTAAGAATTATAAAAAAAATAAATACATCCAATATTTCACGGGAGCGCCGCCATTTAGCAGAAAAAGAAAATTAAAATCAAATAAAATTAAATCAGCTTCACGCTCTATCCCGCACGCAGCAAGGAAGGCAGAGGTAAAGGTAAGCTAGTGTATAGACACTCTGGTGTAAAGACAGATTTTCTCGAGTGGGAATCGAACCCCCAACCTGCCATAAGTTTTCATACAAAATTATATTATATTTGCACTATAATTACCCAAACTTACACATAAGCTAACAGGAAACTGATACCTTGACGCGTACTAGACAGTACACAGGACGTACAAGTAGGGCGCGTCAACCATCAAAGCATATTGCACATCGATACTCCATCTAATAGTTAACAAGTTTCTAACTATGTATTCGAACCTACGAGCTACGTACCGCAGGAATTTAATACTGACTTTCCGTATTAAACTTTGCTTTTACTTATAACTAACTTATAAATGTTAAGAATGGTTGAAGAAAAATTTAATTTATTTAAATTATATTGTTTTTTAGGATTATGTACTCATAATAGAGTTTTCTTACGATAAAAATAAGATATTTTTGAACCATTTTATTTTCCTATATATATTAAAGCAGGCCTATTTCCAGCAGTGGGCTTTAAAAGGATGGATGGATATTTCATGGACAGACAGAGATTATTTACAACTTTATTATATGTATATGTAAATATTTTGATATACTTGTATATAGTTTGGCACATGTAACAATGAGTGACTTTATTCAGTTTCATGCTGTATTTCAAGTATATGTAATAGAGTTAGCAAAGAGAGCTTAGAGTTATGACACTCCATTCTCCATTTTTCACCTAAATTTGACCCTACGTGTTGAGTGGCAGAACTCAGCACCACACTAATAATAAATTTTCTTTGTCCATTCTTATAAAAATAGAAAAGTATATTTCAATATGAATACCTTATTAAAGTAAACAACGAAATTGTTTTAGCGGGCTTCATTATAAAACTCGTGGAGCGTTAATTATTACATTAATCAAGCGATAAGCGATGGTTGAATCTAAAATGGCAAGTTTTCTTCACTTGGTACTTCCTTATATTTTTTACCCGACTGTGGCGATGCCCAAACGGAGAGTTATGTTTTAGCTCGCATGTAGGTACGTTTCTTGGTTCCCTTGTAAATGTGAAACTATAGGACCGATTTTAATGTATGATATGTCGTTGAATTTGAAGTGTATAAATTGTAAGTACTAAATTTGTTGTAAGTTTTAAATCATATTTCAGGAAAGAAATAACCCAAAATTTCATTATAAAATACTGAAATTAATAATTATTCTTTAGAATTGTAGGGGATTTTACATGTTTGTACATGGTTCAAAATAAAAAAGAAAAAGAAAAACAACAAGAAATAAAAATAAAAAAAATAGAGCGTAATGGAATATACTATTTCTTATAATAACTTAGAAGCTACCGCGTCCATTGTGGAGTATAAAGCTGGGAGTATTAACCGACACAAATGTATTTACTTGAGCTTTCTCTTTACTTTGTTTACTTTATAATAGCAATACGGATTAAGAAAGACAATTGAAAATATGTTAAATAATATTTTTGAAGCAAAATATGAGGTGTTTTATACTAAAATATTAGATTTTAATGGATTTTATTAGACGACTAGTTTTTACAAACTGCTTACATTAAAATTATAGACGTGATTTAATACAGCCTTTCTCGATTGATAGATTAGAGACTTGATTGATAGATAGAAAAATATTTTTTTACAATTCCGTCCAGTAATTCCTGAGATAAAAGCGTTCATACAAACAAACTCTTCAGCTTTATAATATTAGTATAGATATACTCGTATGTAGAAGGTAAAGTTGACTATTATATGTCATAATTTTGAGTTTTGGGTTTTCAGGTTTTGTTATTCCCGTCATATTCTTAGTTACATCATAAATTTAAACAAAAAATTATTTTGTTGTACAGGTTTTTTGTAAAATGTACTTAAAATGTTATATTTCTGTAACTACAGTTCTTAACGAGACATTTAAAAAAATGTAATTAAAATTACATTTTTTATAGCGTCGTTTGGATTTATTTATGCTGTGCCTTAAGTGTTCATAATTAAAAACTTTGGCCGTAAAAGAGGATGAACTACACCTAATGAGTATAGTTTGGCACGACTAAGCCGCTTGGATTTTGATCTATAGAGGTCTTTAATCTTTTTATATTTATATTTTTTGTCATTTTTAGGGTTCCGTATCTCAAAACGAAGAAACGGAACTCTTAGAATTTATGCAATTTTGTTATGTCTGTCTGTCAATAGCATTTATCTCGAGATTGAATAGATGTATAAATCTGAAATTAATATCAAATATTCTGGCACAGAAAAAGTCTAGTTTCTAAGTCCATGCAATCAAAAAAAAAGTTTATGCATCGCTTTTGCCACAGTTTGTATGAAACTAACTAGGTATTTAATCATAATAGAGAAAGAGAGAGAGAGAGCCAATAATCGAACCGTAGGGACCGACCTACACCGACCTTTTATAAAGCTGAAATTTTCTGTGTTTCTGTTTTTCTAGCAAGTCCTATAAAAGAGTATGGAGTTTCTATGGCGGTTATTTTTCCATTTATTAGATAACTAATAGGCAAAAAATAGTACCTTAATTTCGCTCTAAATTCGCGCTAATAAAGCTCATTTTTTAATGTTTTCTTGAGAATAATATTAGAAATGACGTTGTTCATTGCCAGTCACTTTGCACTGTTTTAACTCCCTGCCAGACATCCCCAAATCCTATGAGCTATAAGCGCCTACGAACATATTAAGAGCAAATAATAGTGTTTACATTTTAGTTTATTATATTCGTAGATGCTTGTAATTAATTAGAGAATAGAGGTGTCTGTTTAAAGCTATTAAGTTAAAAATACACTTCTTTTCCAATATTTCATTTAATTCTTTCATAATACTTTTTTTTAAATTGTTTTTTTAATCTTCACGCTTTAACCCGCATCTGGGAAGTTAATGTTGAGACTTACTATTTCGGTCTGCACTTTTCTTAGCTTTCTATAGGTATATCGAATGGTGGAACTTAACGCCGTGCTTTGCCTGGTTACCAGAGCTATTGAAAATATTAAATATTTCACATCCTCGAGTGGGAATCGAACCCACAATATGTCGCTTGTACATAATTTATATCTATTTTCTTATTTTTATTATATTTTTGTAATTAAATGAATGGTGCTAACAAATAAAAGCGTTCTAATGAGTCAATCGTTGCAAACCCACATACCTACTCACTACTCTAACATTTACCGCATTTTGCAGCGCAGTAAATGCATTCTGCGGTCGCAGCATAGCTTTTAAAATATATCGATCGCGGTTAAACACCCTAAAAGTGCAGAAATCAGTTTGAATTTAAATAAATATAATTATATTTCTATAAATTATTTAGTAGCTTGTGACATTGCGGAACCTAACGCTGCCTTTCTTCTTATCCAGTCGGCTAACCGGGACCGTTCCTACAACCGTCGCGTTAACAGTCGCCCGCTTGTAACCTTGCACCATGACGTCTATTTTGGCATCTATTTTTTTTGACTTTCACGCTTAATTCCGCACACAATAGGGTAAGTAGAGGGAACCTTATGTTAAGACACTCCACTCCCCTTTCTTCGCCGATTGCGTGTTGACAGGCGGAGCTCAACGCTGCGCTGCGCTGCCTTGACACCAGAGTCGCGTTTTCAATCACACACTTATGCCCCCGCCACGACTGGCCTGGAGGCCCGTAGACCCATCTATTTTGACAGCGCTAAATTAAATAAACAAGCACATATTTTTCATATTGTAAACTTGTTTAAATAGACACGTTATCAACATTCTGTAAATAGTGAGGTAATTAAAGTTTTATTATATGAGCCATTTTGTTTTTGTCTCAAATCACCTGATTGTAGCCTCTTCTTGTAAATAGTTAGGTATGTAGTGACAAAACAGGTGTCTATTACCTTCTAATTTTAATGAAATTAATATTTATATTAGTTCGTTAGTATAGGCGTAGGAAGAAAAACCGGGGTGCCAAAGCTAAATTATTTTTAAAAATAATTTAGCTTTGGCACCCCGAAAAATTAAAAAAATCTTTATACAAAAAGATTTGTTGTCGATCTGTCTTAATGCGGAACGGAGTGTATTAACACTAGGTGGTTCTCAAGTCCATTCTGACCTTACCCTATTATAGAAAAAGTAAAGTAAAAAGTAAAAGTAAAAATATAAAAATTCATGTCATCAATTCAATACATTTCGTTTTATTAATATAATTCGCGGGAGATAACAACGATGTTAGAAGATCTCTGTGTAGAAATAAAAATTTAAATGAACCACGCCTCTGTGACGTCAATCGACCTTGATTCAAAAGCTAAGTCTAAACATTTATATATTATAGAATTGTAATTTTGTAGAAGTGGTAAATCTGAAACTCCAAATTATACGAATTTAGATTTGGTGTACTTTAAAAAAATATATAGTTAACGTAAACAATAATTTTAAGAAAAAAAATTACGTCGTCAAGGTGCATTGTGTGATTGTAAACGTGACGGTTATGGGTTCGATTCCCACTCGCGGGAATTAAATATTTAATATTTTCATTTCCTTGCTCTGGTAACGAGGTAAAGTGCGGCTTTGAGTACCGCCACCCAACACGCAATGGCTTGAGTAGCACGAACCCACATCCACTACGATTTCGGTCGCTGTTGTACCAAGACTTCATTTACTGAGACGTTAAGAAGAGAATAGAGTGTCCTATCTGATAACTTTCCCAAAGAAATTCTTCTTAAATATTAAATAAAAAAAAGCTCCAGGTAGCAACAAGGAAAAAAACAAAACAAACATTAATTAATACTTATCACAGAATTAAAACAATGATAATATTACATATTATAATGATTCAACGACTAACGTACCCAAATACTATCAGTCGAGTTGCGCAAGCGCCGGTCAACGCACGTAAAAATAGTAATGGCGTCGCGTAAACTAAATTATTTCGTTGTTTTATCTAGAAATTATAGTTCGAAAGCTGACAAAAATGTCGCCTTCCTCGGCCTCGGTAATATGGGAGGGTATATGGCGGCGAATTTAGTTAAAAAGGTATTTGTTTTTAGTTTATTTTTAGGTTAACTAAGCTAACCGGTGTGGTGTGCTAGGAATGTATAATTGTAAACCGGTTTGTTTGTGTAAAACATAAGAATTACTTATTAATGATAAAATAATATATTAGTATTGAAAGTATAAAGAGATATCTTTGTATTTGAATGTGTATTTTAGGAATTAATGTACTTATAGAACACCTGTGTTACAGAAATATTTGTTTTTCTCAATAATTGTATCGGCGATATAGGACTATAAAATTATAATATAATACATTACTCACCAAATCCGATTCGATAATAATTAATTAATGATTTATTAGTAATTAATTTACAACTTTTATTTAATATTAGCTAACTTTGTCAAAAATAAGTTTTAATATAGAATTTATATGATAGTACATAAGTTATCTATAATATTAATATTCAATAGTAATAAATGGATAATTCCAATCGTTTTTACTATGTAATGTCTCTCAGTTAAATGAAACAGATAGTGGAGAACCAAGTATATATCGTGAGCTATTCTTGGCTTCTAATTATTATATTATTTTTTTCATACGTTGTAGATATGAATAAATTAAAAAAAAAATGTTTAAATCTTTATGCTTAATATATAAAACCCTTCCGTTACTGAGTGACTAACAAAACAGACCAGGCATACCTAAAATTTCTGGACTTGGAAAATTTAAATTTAGCATGTAGGGATGCCAGGAAATGTAAAGAAACAATAAGACAAGTTTTCTGGAAAACCTTCATGGAATCGGAAAAAAGAGGTTTTCCATTTTACATCTTAAAGTCCAGTTGATGTCATTTGTGGCGCAGAAGCACAACTATGTGACTGTAAACGACTGGTAGTGGGTTCGAATCCCACACGGTGAAATGAAATATCTATCGTTCGAAGTTGAAGCTGTCTTAAACTCTGAGCAAAATATATTTAGGTCGACCAGTAACTATGACGTTGACATACATAATTGAATTGTTTTAAAATCGTATTCAGTTAATAGATTCCTTTGTGTGAAATATTAGTTTTTCAATTGAAAAATGTATGTAGCATAAACTGAGGTCGAAACGTTCGGGCGGATGCCACGATAAAAGGAATATTTATTTTA
>FAPY01037422.1:930-12070 GCA_900067975.1 Heliconius heurippa
TAGCATAATAATAATAATAATAAATTGTATAGCATGATGTAATCCAATTTATTATATTATAACGACAAATATTATAATCACTAGGAGGATAACTGATAAAACGATTATTTTAGTTTAGTAACATCCGTATTTCGTAATTTATATTGTATAAATATTTTTTTGGGTTTCATATTTCTATTCTGTAAACAAGCAGTCCCTCTGCTTAACCTAGTGTTAAGACACTCCATTTCCAACTTTCCGCTGAATTTTCTAATCATTGTGTTTTTGAGTGGCGGAATTCAACGTCGCGCTTTGCCTTTTTGCCAGAACGATGAAATAATAATACTAATAAATCATTATTTATTTCCCCGAATAGGAATCGAACCCATAATATGTAGATCTATATAGCTACATGTATATATTGCTCTAATATATGAATGTCTAATGCAATGTATTTAAAAATATATATATTTACGACTTTTTTCAAGAGAAGAACACAGAGAGTTCTTCTTGACGATCTCACAAAATAAAAAAAATAAAAAGAAAAGCAGTGATAGAAAAGTAATATTTTTTTTATTATTTTCCAAATTGTATGTGCTACAACTGCAGTGGTCCAGGTTTAAATAAAAAAAAACACCGTTTACATAAAAAGTACTATCTTGCTTTCTTAGATCGTTAGTTGGGTAGATAAGTTATGATAATTATTCTTAAAAATTACATTTATTATGACATTCCTTTTAAACACGCAATGTACCTACATTCTCTGACACTGGTAGTGCATTATTATAGATGCTAGACAGCTATCAATATTACATATTTCTTAGTATAATGTATACTAGTATTTAGTATTAGTATATACTTATATAATATAGGTAATATATTGACTGCTTATTGATGTAGTTTATTTAATTACTACATATTTTATATATGAAATCGAAGATCATAGAAATTTGTCACTTAACTCTACTTATTCTATAGTGATTGGCTAAAAAATAACATTACAAACAAGGCAGGAAAAATAATTTCAGTATGTTTTGAACGTAAAACAGTTTCGCCAACAAAACGACCCAGTGCTCTAGATCGGGTACTCTTGAAATCTGCGATCTTTTCGCTTCTTATTGGCCCATAATTAATTGATCGTTGAATCATGAGTGGACGTTAGCTAACATTTTGTTGTAACAATATACTTATTATGTTATAGTTTAAATTAAAATTTTCTCAATGTTTTATATTTAAAAGGCAATAATGTATATGAAATAAAAAGGTACGTGAGGCCGCAGTGGCGATGGGGCGCAAGTGTGTGACTGTATCGCGACAGTTATGGGATCGATGAATACTAGAGGGAGTGAATTATTATTTATTAATTAGTTTTACGTTGTCCACCAAGGCGGAGTGTCTTAACACTAGGTTTCCTCTGCCTACTCTGCCCTATGCGGGTTACAGCGTGAATGAGTTGACTGAGCATGTGTTAGTTCGATGCCCAATGGAGGAAATGAAATATTTTCATTTTCTCCCTCTGCCTACCCTGTTATACAGCGGCATACAGCGTGACGCTGATTTAATTTAATTTTTTAAAAAATATCTCGTTATTTAAATATCACGATTATTTAGGCGAGTTTTTAAAACACTAAGTTGAAATAAAAAAATACTAACCATATACTTAGGTAGCTATGATGTTTATCTTAAGTTATGTAACGTTTAAAAGCTATTTAAAATTGTTAAATGTTAACGACAATTTCAAATGTTAACAAAAAATTTATAATTATAATTAAGTACATAACTTAATAACATGTAGTGTAGGTATAATTATATCATTTAATTAATTATTTATTATTAGTATGGTACGATCGATGAGTCGTGCCCGTTCTGAAGTTAAATATATATTTTTTTAATTTCCGAGCGTGCCAGTTGAACACATATATTTTATATAAATATATTTTATAATTATATGAAAAAGTTTTAACTAATGTTTTTGAGTTTTAGCTTGGCACAAAGATTCTGAACACATTTTTTATCTGTAATTTTATAAATATTTTTTTATTAATATTTCATATAATTTTTATAATTGAAAAATTAATTCTTTAAATATTTCCTGGTTAAAAAAATATTTGAACTGCACAACATAACAATGTCTAAATGGCTAACATCTGTTGCAAAGTAAAATGAAGTATGTCAATAAAATAAATATACTTACTCTATGAACAAAATCTTGTCCACATATTGTCTATGCGAATTGACAAACATGGCGAGCACGTCGAGGTCTGTTTTTCTGATTTATTTTTACTTCTGTTTATTTAGTATCCAAGTAATTAAATTATTATATGCCCGAATAACGTTAATATTCAATATGGCTTTACGTAAGTTTAAGTTCTTGATGAATGAAAGCTTAGCTATAGTGGGTTGTCCAAATTGTATATAAAGATTTCTAATAATCGTACTTTAACTTTCATTTACGTTTTTAGAAGCGAAGCAAATAGAGTGGTCTGCTATGCACATCCCGATGCACCGCTTATTGAAGACTACAGGGCAGGTGACATGATATGCTCTGAATGTGGCCTCGTTGTTGGCGACAGGTAAGTAAAGAAAATCCTACGGATGCCATGATAATTGCAATAGTGGATCTCAGTACACAACTATACAACACAATGCATAATATAAGGGTTTTATATGCCAAGGCCGGTTATAATTATTGTGCAAGGATATATGTAATTTCGAAACTATCAATTGCATACATTGATTGTAAACTTTGCGTGGCCATTTAATACGCTGCGTATATATTTACATTGGTGGGATCTGTTCCCATTCTCATAAAAGGACAAGCCTTTATGTTTTATAATTGGACACTTAATTACTAAATTAATATCAAAATACAAATTTGATTATGTGTTTGTTTTAAATATACGAAAGTCTAGAGATTTTTTTTGTTTTTGCAGAGTAATTGACGTTGGTTCAGAATGGCGTACGTTCAGTAATGAAAAGTCTGGTGTAGACCCGTCTCGTGTCGGTGGACCTGAAAACCCACTGCTCTCTGGAGGGGATCTGTCCACAATAATTGGACCTGGTCGAGGAGATGCGTCCTTCGACAGTTTTGGAGTTTCTAAGTATCAAAATAGACGAAACATAAGCAGCACTGATAGAGCACTCATAAATGCATTCAGGGAAATCAACACTATGGCTGACAGAATAAACTTACCAAAAACTATAGTAGACAGAGCTAACAATTTGTTTAAACAGGTACATATAAACTTTTGAACTACACAATTTTTATAACTATTCTGTATTACTTTCATATTCTAATAATATTATCATTTTTAGAAAAATCCAAATATTAAAAACTGAAAGTTTCAGTTTAATAAGTAATTATTTTGGAAATTTTAATTTGAAATTCAATCAAATAATATTTTGTTGAACAATTTTTTATATTGATATAACTTTCTTATAAATTAACCAATTTAAATAAAACAAACACTAAATATTAAGGGACATTACAGATACAGACAGCAGTTAGTTACGATTTTATTATATGTGCAAATATAGATTACTTTATCAACCTTTAATTGATTTGTAGATAACTTGAATTAAATATAAAAATTGTTTATGTTGTGAAAAAGTGAATGGAAATTTCTCTAAACAATTTTTTAAAACATTGTCTAAGCAAAAAAAAAACATTAAAATGCAAATATATTTTGCATATTTGAGTTGATGGCCTACATACTGCAATACCCATTACGTACAAATTTACATTTAATTTTCTTTACTACCTTTACGTTGTTGCATGCAGTGGCAAACCTTGTTTGACTGTAAACATGTTGGTTGTAGGTTCAATTGCTACTTAGGGGAATGAGATATTTACATTTCTTCTATCTAAAAAGACAAAGTGCAGCATTGAATTGCTATTGCAATACTCATATTCTCGAAAATTAGGTAGTTTGTGGAAAATGGAGTATCTTAACACTAGGCTTCCTTTACTTACCCACCTATGCTATGGGATACAGTGTCAAATTAAAAAAAAAACTAATGTTTTTGACTTTAATTAAATATTAACAATATTTAACAAAAACAACATTATATTTATTTATTTGGTGTACCAATAATTGCTACACAATAGAAGAGAAAAAGGTACAATGTATAATGCTAAATAATGTATAATTATAAATATTTTGCTCTTTAATTACAGGTGCACGATGGCAAAAACTTAAAAGGCCGAGCAAATGATGCCATAGCCTCCGCATGTCTGTACATAGCATGTCGTCAAGAAGGCGTGCCACGTACATTCAAAGAAATTTGTGCAGTCAGTAAAATTAGTAAGAAAGAAATTGGTAGATGTTTCAAACTAATTCTCAAGGCTCTAGAAACTTCTGTGGACTTGATAACTACAGCTGACTTTATGTCTCGATTCTGTTCGAACTTGGCTCTGCCTAATTCTGTGCAGAGGGCAGCAACCCATATTGCAAGGAAAGCTGGGGAACTGGACATTGTATCTGGACGGAGTCCTATATCTGTTGCAGCTGCAGCTATTTACATGGCGTCACAGGTAAGCTATAAAAAATATTTACTACCACTTTTTAGAAAACATCTAATAATTTATATGTAGAGGGGTTTGAGATAAAATTGAACTAATTTAAACTAACAGTTTCAAGGTACACTTCATTTATTATAGTAACAACAGAGGCTATTGTGGCATATACTAGTATAGCATCTGATTATAAATGTAGCTAGTTTTGGTTTGGTTTCACACTGAGAGATGAATTATTATCATTCACCCATTCTTATTCCTTCACCCTGTATCCCGCATATAGCAGGGAAGGCAAACGGAACCTCGTGTTAAGATACACCATTCCCCACTTTTTGCCAAATTCTGTAGGCATTCAATACATAATGTTCTTTTATGACATAAGTTCTTTACCACCTACTCTGCAAAACAAAGTGTTAAGCTGAAAGTATTAGTATTATTCTTATTTCCACAACAGATGTTGCTTGTTGGATATGACTATCTTGTTCCAAGATCCATATTTATTAGTACATAGTAATTATGCTAAGTTACACACCATATAAGATACTGCGCACATTGCACACACACACTACAGTATTAATTAAACATTGTTACAGTGGGTTTCCCGTCTTATTACATTCAAACATTGATACAGAAAATTTAAACTAAAAAAATATATTATAAATTTATACGGTTTCAATACATTCCTTCACAGGCATCAGAGGACAAACGCAGTCAAAAGGAGATAGGAGATATCGCAGGTGTGGCAGACGTGACAATCAGACAGTCTTACAAGCTGATGTATCCATATGCAGCTAAATTATTCCCCGATGACTTCCGATTTGCGACCCCCATTGAGTTCCTGCCTCAAATGTGAATGTAAGGCATGTGTTTATCATGATAAGTTACTTGCAAAATGCTGTAATTCTATTTGGTTTAGTTATTTAGGTATGTTATTTTGTATATGCTAGTTGAGCATACTAAATTACTATGTTTATATGTTTTCATTCTGTATCTCACAAATAGAAGGGCAGGCAGGAGAAATCTAGTTGTTAAACACTTTCCCACTATGTGACCAATGACAAAGAAACAAATTATAAACAACTAACAATTTGGAAAATTATAACTTAGGCCATTAAAGCACAAATTAATCGTATCTAACTGTAAATGCTATGATTGGGGGTTCAATTTCCATTAAGGGGAATATAATATTATTGTTTTTATTTCCTCGCTTTGGTGAGAGAAAAAGCTGCGTTGAGTTCCGCCATTCAACATGTATTGTCTTAAATTAGTATGGTGTGTGAGAAACGGAGTGTCTTCAGACTAGGCTCACACTGGTAATATGCACATATTTTTATTACCAGCTTATTTAATAAATTTACATTGAAGAGTAGATTTTTATAGCATTTTGTCATGGTTTTTATATTAATACTAGTTAGCGTTACTTTGTATTCTATATGTACTTCTTTAAGCTATTATACATATAAATGAGAATATGTATAATTACATATGTAAAAAATAACTGGGTTCATTAAAAATTAAAATAATATTGATTTTGCATATTCTTCGCAATTATGTGGGGTAGCTGTTGGATGCTGTTTTATAATATATAATTTAAGTTTGTATAATTATTATAAACTACATGATATTTTCCTATTGCTAAACTATACGGTTGTGGGTTTGATTTCCCATTTAGGGGAATGAATTATTTTCATTCACCTTATGTTTCAAGAATTGAGAAATGAAGTGTCTTAACACTAGATTGCCTCTGCCTGCCTGTAAGGAAAAAGTTAAATGCTTCCAATCAATGTTTCAGAAACCTATATAGTTTTGCTATTTAAGTGTATAAGGGTAGTTATATTTGCAACCCACTAATTTAGATTAAAACTGTTTAACATATATAGTTATTGTGAAGAAGACTACACTTTTATTAATTTACTAATTTCACGATTGAATGGTGTAAGTTTAATATATAGCAAGGTTGTAAATTAGAGTAAATGTTTACAATGTCTAAACATTACAAAATGTCGTATTTATGTGTAACTACAGACAACAAAAAGTTAAAAAAAATCTTAAACAATTTAAATATGAACAAACCATAGTGAAATTGAGAATGTCACAAATTGGAATATTTTTGTAACAAACCAGAGTGAGATCGTTTTATTTTTATTTTAAAGACTTTATAATGTAAAATCTATCTCGGTACGTAAATTATCTATTTCAGGTTGTTAGATAAAGCAAAAATGTTTTATGAAAGATGTACATTTTATATTTTTATTATGTAAACAGTCTTGATATTTTATATTGATAACATCATGTTAAATATGTACCTAGTTAATATACACACAAATATTTCAATATTTCTGTGCTTTGATTGTGGAACTCTATTTCAATATTTACAAAAAAAACCCTTTTTGACAACTTGCAAAAGTCTTAATACCTAGCACAGACAGATAAGAAGTAATTTCATTATACTATCGATATTAAATATAGTTAATCGAATCATAATCGATTTTATTTTATTGACCATGCATGAATGATTTTACTGGCACATAACATTATATAATGGACGTGCTTTTAAAATTGTCGCAATTTTGCGTATGAGACTTAGATTAAGTATGTTCATGTTACTTGAATAACCAACTTTGTTATTGTGATTTATGTACGATAAGTATTCCATTAAATATCTTAATTTAAGTGTATATTGTGTTTCAATTTACCTACCTATTTTATTTAGATCTTTATAACTATGTGGGAGGTTAATTTCTAAGAAATTGTTCAATTACCCAGATAATACGAATTAATATACATTTCGTCGGGAAGATTCATTTTGTTCTTGACGTTCCCCTTGTAAGCTATATGTCAATTTAAAGATCCCCCAAGCGAACCAAAGTCACCCCCTGCCTTTTACCCTTTTACCCCCTTCCTTTTACTACAGATTTTTTATGATGATGTAGCTTCTTTTATTTTTTTAAAATAATTTTTAATAAAATGTTTTTTTAAAAATATCTTTTTTAATTAATTAAATAAAAAATAAACCTTTATATGAAAGTCCAAGCCCTGCCCTGCAATGTTTACCGTTATATGCTTAATAATGCTTTTTTATGATGATAAAATTAATATTATATTAGCGTAATATCGTCATGTGGTAGTCTTCGTTGATGGCATTATCTATCAACTATATAGCTGCCTGCCATTGAATTATTAAACACATTAATACTTTACGCATTTTTTTAGTTGAATCTGTACAAAAATTACATTTATTCGTGTAGAAATGTTCTAAAACTTTAATTTTCCAAATAACTATTTTTTTAATTCATCCCAAATGTCAATTAACTATGCATATAATAGGTATATCAGCGTTAAATGTCTTCTAAATGTACCACAAATGAATGAAATTAAAATTATTAAAAGTCTCGAAACTTTTAAACGCGAGCTCTTTAAATTCTTTGAATCTATACATTTTATTTGATTGTAAAAAGAGTCTCTACAAGTAAAAACCGCTTGACCTTTGGAGCTAAGCAGTCAGTGGGAACATGAAGTCAACTAAAGTAGGTCGCATAAATCACAATGATATATGAACCGGCGAAACCATTATAATATCGAATTTGAGTATTTTTATACAAAGCTCATCCATCAATTGATCGTTAATAAAAAAAAACTTTATTTCTGCAGAATACTTTGATTCTTTGTAAGATTTCAGTGAAATATTTTATTCATGATTGAAATTTCGTATAATATGGTTCAATATTAATATTCGTTTTATAAATGTACTAAAGCTAGATCAGCATATGCAATCTTAGCGTTTTATTTTGGAATTCTTATGTAGCTGTGCTGTGCTGACTGCAGTTAAATAAAAATTGTTAAAAACGTACTCGGACTACGAAGTCGTCGGAGTAGGTACCTATTTACATGAATGCTTCAAAATTTAATATTAGGTTTTAATATGATAATAACTATCATATTATTAGGTAAGGTATTAAAATGTTGTTTGGATATCATTTTTGGTATCCTTGCTCATAAACAGCAAAAAATTACTTTCTGGTTAATATTAGTAATGTAAACATTACAACTTTAATAGTCTTCTAAATACCATCATTACCACATCAACAAGTGATAATATGGGCAATATATATATTACGACATTTAATATTCAAAGAATCTTAAACTTTAATATTTAGAAAATAACATCGATTTTATTATGTAAATTTTTATAAAACCGAGGCATTAGCTTAGCTTACATAAATAAGTAATAGGTTGAAAGTTTATGTGATTTTTATTTCGTTTTATCTTTCCGTATCCCACTTTCTGCCAATCACAGAGACATTATGTTGTGAGTTATCTAAACTCGTTGAGTCTCGTCTCGTCGTACTAGATTAATTAAACCCGTTGCAATGTACTAAACTTCACTATACCAAATATACGGAAATTTAAATATTTTTGTGCTTAACCATTTTTAAAACCAACGGTAACTCATGTTTTCCTCAAGATTTTGAGTTATTTTGTGTTGAGTGGCGGAACTGAACGCCGCTCTGTGATTAGGAAATGAAAAATACTTTAATTTGTTAAGTATATTATTATATTAAATTCTTCATATAGTAGGTGGGTAAGGCACGTTTCAAGTGTGCTGTTTATACTTTTATACTTCATTTTATAGTGAAATGTTAATTCCGATTTGTGTTTTATGGTAATTGAGATATGCCATAAAGATACTTGACCTAATTTTTTGTGTTTCAAAAGCAATAAAACATTCGATGGCCGAACTTGATAGAGACAAGGCTGGACAACTTTTATTACCCATAACTTGCCGTTGTGCTATTTACAGTAAAGTTGTGCTGACTCTTAAAGAGTCAGATTGGGCGTGCATAAATTAGTATTTGAGCATTTGCATGCAAAAGAATTAAATAAATGATTAATAATTATGAACTTTATAATTTTTGTAGCTTCACGCTGTATCTTGCACGTAGCAGGATCGGTAGAGTGACCCTAAGAACCTAGTGTTAGGATTGAAGTGTTCCACTTTCCGCCGAATTCTTCAGGCGTTGCGTGTTAAGTGACGGAACTCAACGCCGCCTTTTGCCTCGTTGTTAGAGGGACTAAATGAGAATTATATATTTCATTCTCCCGAGTGGGAATCGAACCCACAACCGTCATGTTTGCAATCACACACATGTGGTCACATGCGCCATGACGCGACGGTCGATTTAATTGATTGGTTGTTTATTTAAAATTAAAATAGTATTCCATAAAATATTTTTTGTATTAAATGTGTAACCTAAAAATAAACGTATTACCTAAAAATAAGCCACGATCGAAATTCCGTAGTCATACAAACATACTGTTTTACCAGTAAATGTTTTTTTGTAACTTTTCTTTAAGACAAATGGAGTGTTGAACGAACGTTTGAGTTAAATCCCAATATGTTACTATTAAATTTATGTTACTAGAAATAATTTCATCTCCTATTTTTATTTTATGTTCTGTTTAATTTCAAACACAAGAGAAAGATTTTGATGGAGACGATGATAGCTCTATAATCAAAGTTTTTCTTTCTGATAGAGTGCCTTCTAGAAAAATCTAAGTATTTTTGTCATTCTTAAAATTCTTATATAAGCGAGGTAAATATTCGGTAACATGATTTACGAGTATATAAGGAAGTAAAAATGTATAAATATTTATATTACTCGATTTTCGATAAATAAAATCAATTATTACTGCTAATATTTGTATATTTTTAGGTCGTCGTGGCGCAGTTGTACAGCGTGTTGTAAACGAGACTATTGTTGATGCGATTCCCACAAATCTTTAGATATGTTGCATTTTGAAAGACTTGAGCATCGTAATGTCGGTATAAGTTTTAAATGCTTTGCTTAAGAAGTCTTTTATAAAATAAAATTATACCAACACAAAGACCACAAATTAACAGTGACCTATAAAGTTGGCAAGCTTGCTAAAGAAAAATAAAGCTTTTGCCAATTCTGTAGATCGTGGTCCTTCGAGCAGATAAATTTAAAGGCCGCACAAAATAATCATTTTAAATGCCGCAGTGCAACTATAATGTTAAAAGTACGTATAAAATGAAAGACTCATTTGTTTTAAGTAATTTTTCTTAAAAGTTGTAGACATTTATCGGTTTTCTTGTTTAGTTCGTAGGTATTACGAGTATATAGAATAGTCTTGTTATTTAGTTTTTAGATATCATAGGGAAATTTTAATTTGGTAATGCAGCAAAATTAAATGGAAAATCATTCAATATTTAATATTAATGTTTAAATAAATAAGGCTTGATTGTAGCTAGTCGTGGCGCAGGTTCGAAGATGATTTAAATATATAAATGCTTTTGAATTTGTATAAATCTAGACAGACGCAGTTTTAAGTTTCACCATTTTTATAAATCTTAAAAACAAATTCTCGTAAGTATCTCATTACATGAAATGCTTTCGAACTTTTATATATTTAATATTTGAAGGAACTTCAGATGCAAGATTTTGAAACTATTCGCATAGTTCCAAAACTTAATCCCAGATATATTGGAAAACTTTTCAAATATGCAGGTCGACTCTTCTTGTAAATATAAAATATATTTACGAAAAGACAGGAAAATCTAATTTAAAAGACATTTTAAATTATGTATTATTTTGAGGTCGTCGTGGCCCAGTGGCACAAGGG
>FAPY01037527.1:0-10849 GCA_900067975.1 Heliconius heurippa
TTAAATTTTGTTTTTAAAGATTAAGGTAAAAAGTCCTTTAGCTTATTTGAAAAAAAATGATCCCTATAGAATCAAACAATGGATGAAAGTTTGTTCAAAGTACATTAATGCTTGATATTTTGATTAAAAAAGTTTGAATTAGTTATGTTTTTTTTATAATAAAGGGCCAGAAAGCAAAGCGAGGAGTGTTTTGCCATTATTTATTTATTTTCCATCGGGTCTCGAGATATTTCTTACCAGAGGGAGATATGAACATAGTTCATCCCCTCGAGTGGGCATCGAATCCGCAATCTCTGAATATAATAGAGTTGAATATATTTTGGTTCTTATAAAAATGAATATAATAGAAACATCTATTCTATTGTTTCAGATAAAATACCAACGAACATCGTATCGGAGTTGCCGCCGAGGCTTCTCAAGAAGTTTGATATAGATCACGATTTTGTATATCTTTAGTAATTGATTGAAACATTTAATTTTTTTTACAAAATATTGATTTTAAATAAAAAATGTTTAAAGCATTAAAATTATACTGTTTGTAAGTTATTAAAATTTCTAATACTCATTAAAAAATATTAATATAAATTTATATAAATGTAGTTATAAGTTTTTTTTATATATATATAATTAAATAATTATCTATAATAAATAAATGATTGTATTTATGAAACTTTTCTTTCTGTACAGATTTTTTTTTAAATCTACCTTATTATCCTTACTCAAAATATTTTTTCCAGCTCCAAATTGTTCTCCAAACAGGGTAGGTAGAGGGAACTAAATACTAAATATAATAAGAAAAGAAATTAAAATTTTGTTCAATTTTATTATAATAATATTATTAGGACCTTTTTACACATGACAATTCCAAATAGAAGCTATGACAGAGGTTTAAAAATGTTAGACAATTTTATGAAGGTTTGCAAGATTTTCTAAAGAATATTTAGTATTTTGATATAATTTTGTGAAGAAATGGATAACATTGTCGAGGAATTTCCCGATTCGGATACAAATGAGGATAAATCACCAGAGATAGAGGCAAACATAGCTACTTTAGAGGTAGATATGTCATTAAATAATAATTTAGCTGGCACACAACCAGCCATTCCTACAGCAGATGTTCAAGCCAGCACGAGTGGTACTAAAAAAAGAAGAGCGAAGATCCCAATGAGATCAATCATGCAGAGAAAGGCAAAAAGTAAAGCCCGAATTCTCATTAGAAATATAATAACTAATGGCGAATTAAAGAGGAAAAGAATGTTGCGGAGACCTCTCCGTTCAAATTTTAGTAGAAGAGCTGTTGTATCACATGCTTCAAGATATAGGTTATACAGAAATGACTCGCTGTCGGGATTCTTTTGTCAATGTGGAGACTTTTAGCAGCTAATATATCTTTTTATATCTTTATACTTGTTTTTGCATAAAAAATATATTTTTCTTTCATTATGAACAGTGTTCTTTTTTTTAAACTTATTTTTTTTATATATATATATATATTCTATGTTTGCCACTACCAAAGTTTAAAGTATCTGTAAAGTAAAGTAAAGTTTATTTCACTTTTCAAGAATATTTAGAGGATAAGCATGTATGGAATTAATGTAATGCAGGATAGCTGCCAGCTAATATAACATATTGTACCATTGATTTTGAAAAGAGCAACTGTTGAGTTTCTTGCCGGCTCTTCTCAGCAGAACTGCCTTCCGAACCGGTGGTAGCTTTTTTGTTTATATGTTCATTCGACGATTCAAAAGTGCTTATATCCTCTATTCCGTCTATTTCTCCGTCTATATGAATAAAGAATATTTTGAATTTGTACATGAGAAATTTCATAAGTATCGAGCAACTCTAGTACATATCAATCTTGTTATGAAGGACGGAGTGGTGACTTTTTATTGTGCACTTCACTAGGAAATGAAGTAGAGGCTTTTATTTTTATAATAGACCAAGACATGAATTCTAATTTTATTACTATACCAATACTTTTTTCGAAATCTTATTTAATTGTAATGTTTAAATTTTAAATACACTTTCACATACAATAAATGATTTTGATCAGAATAAGTCAAGTAACTAATTTGATTGTAAGATAATATTAGGTTGGTTAAGAAAAATATGATACAAATCCATTATTCTACTTTGGTAATTATAGCAAATATTTAGAAGTGAAATTTATTTGTTTACATGTGCATAATATGTATTTGTGTGTCATACGTCGATTTTCTATGTTTTGATTGATTGATTTCTATGTTCATTATTGCTTTTTTTTTATTTTAACAGACTGTCTTAACACTAGGTTCACGTGAAGGGAACCTAGTGTTAGTACACTCTGTTTCTTACTTTTCGCCGAATTATCAAAGCATTGCGTGTAGACTGGCAACACTCAACACTACGATATGCTGTGTTACCAGAGCGTAAAAATAAAAATATGTATAAATAATAATTCATTACACTAAGCTCAAAAATAGCGGTGCGATTTAAATATAAATTTTAAATTGAGCCACCGGTCCCTGGACTACATTGACAGCTTAGCAATAAATGGAATGGGTGACCGTCGTCCGGACAATTCGCTGTAAGTGCCCCCAGCTACGTGTTTATTCCTTTTGACGAGAGCTCCTTAGTCCTTACCTAACCTCTTATACTATTTGATTATTCAAAGTGGCTTTTAAAAGCTTATTTGCAATGTTGTTTTAGTTTGTGTTTATTTTAATTTTATTTGTAAAAGGTTCTTAATTAATTTGTTTTGTATATATTTAATGGTTGGTTTTTTTTCAGTTTAGTAATATTTGGTATTTTCTACTTTAATAAAATTAAGTATAGCAAAGAATACGAGGTCGTCGTAGCGCAAACTTTATACTTAGAGTAGAGTACCAGCGTATTACAATAAGGGTGATAATATTTTAAAAGAATTAAAATAAAAATACATGCTTATCACAAATATATTTATTGTATCATCGCACAATCCATAACACGAGAACTGCCACTCTGAAGATAGCTCTATCAAGGAACCCCAATAAGGAGAGAAACACCTTATACATAATATGTATATATAAATATTGTGCTAAAAGCAAATCGATTCAAAATTTATAAATATACTGTTTTACTTGTTTTCTATAGCATTTTCACAACATTACTTGGTTTCAGGGTAACGTTACATTAGATTCACACAATTATTAATATAAAGAAATAACACAAACTCTTTATTTAAACTATTCTCATTAATAAAGTTTGGGCAAGAAGATATTGACACAGTTACATACACACACACACATTAGTGGATTTCAATTTTTCTGATCAAAATACCGTTTTTGACGTATATAGTTCATGTTTAATAGATTAATAATGTATTTGTGTTATTTTTTTTATATCTACGAGGCATGTACCTTATATTTTAAGTGAATACAGATTAAATTAAATTTAAAACGAAAAAAAAAAGATTTTTTAAGAATATTATATATATATATTGCTAAGTGATAAACAAGAAATAATATTAATTGATAACAATTATTATACTAAGTTTTAATTATTTTATATCCGTTACCCCTCAATCTCAAAGAAGTTACAAATGGAGACAGTGAGAATTCTCACACACTCTTCACTCGGTATAAAACATTTTCAATTATTAAACATTCACATATTTACATTTATTTAACAAATCTACTTTTATATCTTATATATTTTCAGAGTAATGCATGAACTAAGTAAAATTGAAAAAGACATACATACATATATTTCGTCATTCAGACTAGAACTAATTATTGCATTGAAATTTAAAATAATTAAATAATAGTAATATTTTATTTTTAATATAAATTAGTTTAAAAATTAAGTTATTTGCACGAAATTGATTTTTAAAAATATTATTTTTATTTTATAAAATCATTGAAAATAAATCAAATAAAATAGAACGATTTTGTATTTTATTTGAATGTTGGTCAATTCAATTGAAAAGGTCAAAATGTAACTGCGTTTAAATGCGCATATGGAAAGATATTAATCGTTTGGTTTGCGCGTGATTTTTGCACTAAGTTTTTGGTATAATTGAACACATAGTGATGAAACTTTTTTATTAAAGAAAAATAAATATGAAATTGTGTATATTTTCGATATCCGAAAATTAAAAGTATGAGCTTTAAATAAGTACAGCAATTCTAAGTTTTATTTTATTAAGGGGTCGTCAAGATGATAAGAAAATTGGTTAAAATATCGGTCTACCATTCAATTTAAGTAAACATTGCCGATGATATTTAATTAACGTTAAAAAAAAGAAAAATTATGCTAACTAAAGATACAGTCCGCAAGGCGTAAGCTGAGATTTACATTTGCCCGAGCACCAAAAGTAGAGGCAAAAAGACATAAAAAAATATTATTAGTCATAAAACAAAAACATATATATTAAGATTTAAACAAATCCAGTGAAATATACACGTATTCTATCTGTGTAAGCGTAAGCGCACACAGATGCAAAGCTCAGCTTACGCCTCGCGGACTGTTGTTTCTTAAGTATTCGTTTTACAACCAACATATTGTGCACGTTACGACATAAAATAATCATTTATTTAGTTAGATACAGTAAATATACATAGATTATAAATATTATACAGTAAATATACATAGATTATATAAATATTTTTATAATTAAATGTCTCAGCGACAGCTACAACATGATTATGTATAGAAAGAATTGCACTATATTTATAATCTGTACAGATTATCCGATATGTAGAGTGTAAAGAATTAAGTACATTACATTAAATACAATATAAGATTTTAGAAAAAGTGCTAAGTTTTAAAAGCTTTAATAGACAATCTTAAGTCATAGATTAAAAAATGTAATATCTCAAGAATCCAATTATATACAGCCTAAGGGACAGTTCGACACATAGCATAGATTTCTTATACGCTAAAATGACTTTGATATTCTTTACGTAAGCTATCGACAGACGTTATGGCTATTTTGGTACTTAATTTTAGTTAAATTAGTAAGGAAACTTTTGATGCATTAATGAAAAAGAAAATACTTCATTTTATTTTTTAATTAATATAGCTATTTGGTAGTTCGATAGTTTACGTAAAAGTCGTACTTTTCTTATCTAACTTTAGTTTCGATTATTATTCATACCTACTTTGATTATTTACACCATGAGCACTAAACGTTGTATTGTCATTGTCTAGAATATTCTATTCTGTACAAGAATTTAAAAGCATTTTCAAGATAAAAGACAGTTCTTTCAATAGTTAATTAGTTCTCGAGTTGTACAAAGTTTTAAAGTCGGTTTGATGTCAAACAAAGTATCACCTTTACAAACGATATAAATCTTTTAGTAAGGCTAATTAAGAAATATCAGAATAAAAAATGTTATTGGTTATTTAATTGTTATGATATATTAAAAAAGATCCAAAGAGAAAAATAACTCGAAATATAAATAAAATTAAATATGTAATCTAAAGGAAACTGAAAAATAGACCGTTGTATAAAGAAACGCTACATAAACGCTTCATAAATTAATTATAAACAAAAAAATAGAAAAAAATATATTTAAAAATAAAGCATTTCATTTTTCAATATTTTAATTTTTCTATTACTTTTATTCCCGGCGCGACTTTTTTATTATACATACGATCTTAAATATTATAATTTTCATTTGAAAAAAATATCAACAATTCGTTTACCAATTTCCTCTAAAACGTGAGCACAGATAATGATTCATATTTCGCTTGACATCAAACGCGTCCGCCATTTTGACAGATTTATGTCTATGTTTAATTTAATAAAAAAACTGATCACTCAGTGTGCTTTCTACCATTCGTTGTACGTAAATATATATTATGTCAATAGCATTAACAAACAATATTATCTTGTATATTTTTTGATTTACTAAGATATAATTAGCTTAGATATGTTCTATGCGTGTTATGTAATAGATTATATATACATATTTCAATAAATGCCATATTCAGTCTAATATCAATATTAAACAGTTTTCCAATAAGATATACATAAGATCATCATTCTTAGATAATGTTTCTTCTTCTTGTTCTGATAAGTTCCTGTTAAATTAATCGAGATATCTGGAACGCATTCATTCCAGCAAGAAAAGGGCGTTATTTAAACTTATCAGGAGGCAACATTAAGTCCGACCCTAAAAACTCTAAATTGCTAATTTAATTTGTATGTAAATTGACTGATTTGAATAACGTTGATAAAAGATAAAAATATCGTCGTCGAAAGCTAAATGAGTAAAATGAAGTCAGATTTCCAATTTTACAATAATTATTACATTTGGTCCGTACAATAATTGTTACCAGATACAAGCAGTTCTCATATAAACAATTTAATAATAATATGCTTGGAAATGTCGATTCTCTTAGATATTTTTTTCTTCCCACAATAAACGTTTTCTGTACAAGTGACAGCTGTCACGTTGACAGCTACCAACCGCAATTCCCAAACGCGTGTTAAGTTCCCTTCCATTACACTGAATATAATAGAATAATAACATTATTTCTTCAATAATATATTTATAAATATTATTTTTCTTGTAATAATTTTAAATAATGGATCTGTATATATAAATATTCCCGCATTGATTCCCGCGTTATTATAAGGTTTCATTTAGTAAAGGGGTTTCGAAACGGCCTTCGTAATGGGAGAAGTTGTTCGTTTAGAACAATGTAACTAATTAAATTCTGGCTATAACAATTATATGCTAACTAATTGGTTTCATATAATTTTTTTTTTTATTATGCAGTCTAACATATTTTATTATTAGGAATCTCTAAAACGGTATTCACTTTTAATGTGACTTTTTTAATTAGGTAATATTTTTTGGTATAAATATTATAATTTAAATTATATGCATTGATTTTCATACTTGTAGGTCACTCCCTCGTCTCTTTATACGTACGTATAACTATCTCACTCATTCAGTACTGGGATCGATGCGATGCAGATATCTGAAAGAGGAAATTTACTTTTGTTAATTGCATAAATATGTACTGTAAATATTTTAATAAAACAGCATCAGCATTTTCGGGATTATTTTTTATAAATTTATTCATATAGTACACTCACGAAATAATTTGGATGAATTATATAGACGAAGTTGGGTACATTTAACTTGTTTTCGCAAGCTATAGTATGGTCGTCGAGTCGTGGCAGCCTTAAAGTTAGGTTTTCTAAACTTTGTCCATTAAATGTAAAAATCTTTAAAAGAAAGTCTGTGTTACCATCTACGCCATTGTGGGTATGGTATGGTCTACATTTTGTGGGTTCGATTCCTACTCAAGGAAATAAAGTATTTAATATTTTCATTTGCAAGCTCCGGCATGGAGGCAAAGTACAGCGTTAAACACGCAATGTCTCCAGAATTCAGTGAAAAGTGGCGAACAGTATCTTAATGGGAACGTTCCCTCTGCCTACCCTACCGAACTTAAGCTGTCCCAGTCTCCTAATCTCTCGTACTCACTAGCACATGGTCTCAGGTCGCGAGGGCGGTGTGGGCGCGGCGGGAGGCGCGTGCTCGGCGGAGCGCTGGCGCGGCAGCTGCGAGGAGTCCAGCACGATGGAGGGGCGCGGCGGCAGGTTCTCGCTCACCATGTGTGATAGGGAGAGTTCGCTTGAGGCGTTTGTGTCTCCTGGGAGGAATAGATACACATAATTATACTATTGCTATTAGTAACTTTGATTGTGACTTAGTTAATTAAAATTATGATATATTGACAAAGAAATGAGATAAGAATTTAAACTCATTTAAAAAATATATTTGTATTAATCGGAATTATAGACAGAGATCTGTTTTTAATTAATTTAGTTAAAGAAAACGTTCAAGTAATCAGTCGTTTTTCACGACAAAATAATAATAACAATGTTTCCCCTACAAAATGAAAAGAAAACAAGAACTACTGCTATAATCATTGTTGCAAAATTTAAAACAACATAATGTGCAGGTCAATTTCGAAGTTTTTCCAACCCAATTTCTATTTTCTGTAATAACAATTTTAATAAAATCACCAGAAGCAAATTACTAACAAAAATATCTTTGGGATACGAACAAAATCCGGGATACGAAAGTTTTCCTCGTAACAGCTTTCCCACCTATTAGGTACGTTGTCGTCGGGAGATCCCCAAATAGCGAGAGTAAATTATTTGGGTCACTTCAACCTTGCTCGGGAGATTACCTTGTAATATTATTTTACATAGTCTTAACTTTAGGATGAGAGGGAAAGAAAAGCTTTTAACGAAGTTTATTTTTTGTATATAAGACATTTTTGAAAAACATGCAGCAATAAAGAAATCGGTCAAGTGCGAGTCAGAGCAGCTCACCTAGGGTTCCGTACCAATTTCAAGATTATAGGTTAACGGGAAGTACATCTTATGAAACTTGACAAATATAGGCTATAAAGCCTTACTCGACAAATGGACTATAAAACACAAAAATAAATTCAAAATCGAATCAGTAGTTACTGAGAATATTACGTTCAACGAATCAAACTCATCAGCTTTATAATATTATAAAGAATATCTGTTTTGCTGATATGTAATAGTTAATTCAAATTTATTTCCTTTGTAAAATAAATAAAAGTAACAATGTAAAGTTCATTACTGTTATAAAAGTAAAGGCTCTTCAACTAACAAGATCTCTTGAGACTCAAATAAGATGCCATTTGCGAGATCTATAATTGTATGCTTAAAGGGAAAAAGAAAATGATGTTTTATTGTGATATTTTGACATTTGTGAATTTAAAAAGTACGAAAAGGTAAAATCTAACTAGGGAATGATTGATTAAATTGACAAAACTGTTTTTTTTGTCGTTTCTAAAATAATATTTAATTTTTTTAAAATAGATAATACTAATAAGTATTTGATACGTGCTTATCGTACCTGCAAACGAGCCCTCATTTGGTCTCGTAAGATAATAAATGTACTGCCTAAAATGTACTTTAAAAACATGTAAAAAATATATATGGTATTTGGGATAATAATGACTGTTTCTGCGATTCCCTAAACCCCACAAAAGGGATCGAAAAGCAAAATATAATGACACCACCACAACCCTGTGACTGTGTCAATGTTTACAAGCAAACGGTATTTTCCGGGAGCTTTCACAAGAAAATACTGAAATCTGTCCAAAAAGGGTCGATCGTGTATTGAATATTTATAAACGTATCCTTTGTTGTCTGCGTTTGAATGTGAGATACAACACAAGTCACGCTTATTTTATTGAGGGGCCTATTTTTTGTATGGGGTCTACAAAAAATAGTTTTACATATTACGGAATTTTTACAGTATACCCACTGCATGGGTAATATTTTGCAGTATTTTGAAATGTACAAACAACAAAAACTTTTGATTGAAAAAAATATATATTAATCAGAATATTACTACTATTTATATACTCTATTTTGCTTTGTTTTTCACGATTTTATTTTCGATATTAACTTTATATGTAAATACACTAGTGAAAAAAATATAATAAAAAATAATTGAGAAACAGATAAAAAATTGAGATCACTATGTCACTTGACTCTCCTTATATTATCCATAAAAAAACATAAATATAAAAAATATATAAGAAAGTTACCGCTTGGCTGTCTCGGCACTGGTAATGATACTTCTCCACAAGCATCATCGCCTAGCAGGGGCTGTAATGGCGACGGTAGCTCACGACTGTCGATTGCAGAAGATCTTCTCAGCGAGTGCCTGTTATATATTATTGTTATTAGCTAAAATTTAGCGATAAAAGCGCTTTTTATTGTTTAGCTTCTCCTTTTTTCGTATATGGTACGATAACTCAGTGTCAAGACACTCAATTCTCCACTTTCCAGCAAATTTCGTCCAGCCAGCCAACCAGTCGTGGCCGCCCTGAAGTTAGCTGTAGATTGTTGCGCATCTTTGATTTTAGGATTATTTTTTTACTTTCTTATATTTTCACTTCCTTCCGAGAAAAATTTTACACGACCACGACTCGTCAACCGTACTGTATACTAATAAAATAACAAACCACAACAATAAAACTATTTCCTATATAATTCATATTTCCACACAAACCTCTGATGCGGCAGCCGTCTATCACTAACAGTCAACAGCGTAGTCTGCGGCGTGTCCTCAGCGCTGGTGTTGACGCACACGCTGATGCTGACGCCGCTCACTCCTCCCTCCGCCTCGCCCTCACCCTCGCCCTCCTCCTCGTATCTGGCCAGGACAGACTCCATTTCTAGGCTACAGTTGAGAATTGCCCCCATGTATTTGTTTTTACTGTTATGTACTCGTAGTGTCATTTTGTTAATAATGTGTGTGTTTTGCATTTTTCTAGTGTCAGTGTAATATATGTCAAAATGCTTAAGAACTGCTTATGTATGTTTAATATATATTGGACTTTAATATCAAGGGCTAATTCTGACATAACTCTCTCTCTCCCTCGCCCTCGCCCTCATCGTCGCCATGACTCGTATATGCCGAGGATTGACTCCTTTTCTAGGGTACAGTTGAAATTTGCCCTCATGTTACTCTCTTCTACTATTTTTTGCGGTAGTGCGTGTGTGTTAAAGTTAAGGAGTTATTATATATGTTATACATATTTACATAGCATGAATATAAAATATACGAACTGTGTGTAACTTTTACATTTTTTGTTGTTGAGTTAGTAAAGCATATAAAAAATAAACAAGTGACATCATTTAGAATTATAGTTTAAATTCATATTAAGAATTTTCTTACATATTCAAATTATAATTACATATAATTTATATTTAATTCTATAATTCTAAAAAAATATGTAGCTCTGGTGCCAGTCGTGTTAGTAAGTAGTAAGTGATGGGTGCATTTCAACTGATACAATTATTTAGTTAACT
>FAPY01037589.1:0-13428 GCA_900067975.1 Heliconius heurippa
TTTTATAAGATATAGGATTTAAATATACAATTTAAATTTAGGTAATTTTTTTTTAACTACAATTACTGAACCAAAAAGAGCTAAATCACTTTTGCAATAAAAGCTAATTTAATTCAATTCAGTTTTAATACATATTCAATTTCAATATAAATTCAATTTCAATATATAACAGCAACCGTTTCTCAATTAATTTGTATATCTGTATCACGACGAATCAGTAATTGGTAGTAACGAGATTCGAGACCAAGGACTCAAGTTTATTCTTCGTTCATGATGTTCACAGTATCATTAAATTTGTAATTATTATGATATAGGAGGCATGTACAGCAGCTGTTACAGCGTAAAGCTATAAAATAAAAGAACTAAAAATAATTCATTATTTCTAGTGGAAATCGTACCCGCAACCGTCGTGTTTACAAAGCTGTGCTACTATGCTACGAAGGACTAATAAGTACATTATATTGTATATTGCTCTATTATGTTGAAATTAGATATCAATTAGAATAAATAAAAAAAAAGTTCATACTAGACGTAAAAAAAATAAATAAAAACGAAATATAAGCAATAATGTAATGTCATAATGAAACAGCGTTTTAGTTGTGGGTTCTAATTCAGTGCTTTCCTCTTACATCATTATTACGTACATTTTGTTACGTATTATTTTCCTATATAAGTATTTATATTATAATATATGACGAGTTGTTATTATTAACACTCATTCATGGTATAAAATTATTGTAAAATGATTTTTAAATAGTCTATTAAATATTAAGTTATCCTGTTCAAAATGATAAATAAGTTTATTGTGCGCCTACAACTTTTTGAAAGCAATAGTTCAATTAAAAAAATTGCAATAAAATTTCCTACAGGCGTCTTTACATTGAAATTGTATAGGTACATTGTTCATAATATAAATAAATTATTTAAGTATTTTATATTCTAAAATTTCGATTTATAGATTATATCAGTAAAAAAAGGTTATATATTTCATATTTTATTAAAAACATTATACTAAGTACTGGCTGTCTAATCAAAAATATTCATTAACCTTATGTACAAATATAATTATAATTAAGACGATTGATGTTTATTTATGATTACACATCGAATGTTCTTCTATTCAGGTAAAAGTGTTAGTAGCCGGCGTCGGCGTCGTAGCTGCTCTTCTGTCTGCTGTATTGTCCTTTAAAAATAAAATAAAAGAAGTATTAGAGGAGAGGGAACCTAATGTTAAAACTGCTTCACCCGTAAAATATTGTATGTTGAGTGGCGGAACCCAAAATTGCAAAGTGTTGTTTTTCCAAAGGGGAATTAATTTCATTGTATAAATCGAATAAACTCAAATATGCAAAAATATTTACATATTTTAATGCAAGCTTCCAGTAAAAAAAACAAGATGCAATCAACATCAAACATATTCAGGTGAATTAATTTTAATGATTTTCTTTCCCCACACTGATAAGCAAAATCACGGCGTTAAGTTTCGCAACTAAGCATGTGACACCTCTAAAATTTGCCAAAAGTTTTAAATAAAGTATTTACCATCGCTTCCAGCTGTCAATTCCAAACTTTTCAAGATAGCTTCAGGGATGGGTGGTGGAGTAGGTAAGTGATCACCCACAGGATGGTATCCATTTTCATCAGCGGTGTAGCTAATAGAGTAGGTTTGTCCATCATCTCCTATGTACGAAAAGGAACCTGATACTTGGAGGGAACCTTCTTCTGGTGCTGCTCCTGGGAGGACACGGCCTGAAATTTTTCGAATATTTAGATTGAATTGAAAGAACTTGCTTAACTTTCGATCGATGTCAAATTGTAGTAATATCCTGAAGAAAGAATTAAATTTAGGTTTGAAATTTGGTTTACGATTAAAAGAAAAATATCGATTTAAAGTGAACGCCGTGTTTTGCCTCGACAACAGAGTAAAGAAATGAAAATATTAAATATTTCATTTCCTCGAGTGACCTCAAAAAAAATATAAATAATCCCCCAAATGGTAATCGAACCCACGACGACCATATATAAAGTGAAACTCTCCTACTGCGCTACGATAACCTCAATCTATGAATACTCAAATAGGAAATGTCTTGTGAAGAGCTAGCGAAGTAAACTTAGAAAGGTATGCCATAAGTAAGTATAACCTGACCTCATGGTGTAAAGCAATTAGTAATTATGACAGCACCATACACATACGTGCGGGTCGTGGGTTCAATTTCTGGTGATATAATATATCTATAGCTTGTTTAAATCAAATATTTCTATATAAATAAACGCTAGTCGTCGTTCGCAAATTATTTGAGTAGACGTAGGCGTAAAAGAAAAAATCCCGTAAGGGATCCGTTTTCTTTTTAATATGCGGATCCCTAAAAAATTAAGATTCCAAATAAAATTACCACTTAGACATTATTAAAAGATAGCGTGCATTAAATAACTTAATATCTATATCATTTAAAGAAGGTCACATTAAAAGTTCATGACTATTTCTGTATGTTACGCGTGATTGATAGAATTAGATTTTTGTTTTAGTATGAATCATTCGTCATAATAAACTTCTTTATATTTACTCTAAAGTGGCACCTTTAAGGTTAATTGTTATATTTATGTAATAACAAATGAAATGTCATTAATGGCTCAGTGGTAGCGCTATTTTGCTTCATGCTGTATACCGTATATAACAGGGTAGGCAAGCGAGAAAATGAAAATATTCTATATATCCTTCGAGAATCGAACCCTTAACGGTCGCTTTTACATTCAGATAAGCCGTTTTGAACGATTGTCTTCTCTTATAAAGGAAGGCAGAGGGATTCTAGAAACCTAGTGTTGCTATTAAGATACTTTCGTTGTCAATTTTCCCTTGATTTTTGGAGGTATTTCCTATTGGCGGAACTAAATGCCCTGTTTTGTCTCTTTACCAGAGCGAAAAAACGAAAATATTTAATATTTAATTTCCACGGGCGGGAATCGAACCCACTACCTGTCGCGTTTACAGTTCCATTCTTATGTATCTGAGTTGGCTCAAAAGATTTATTATCAATTATTTTCTTAATTACTGTATTGTTATTTTGCCCTCTTATATGCACATACACTAGAGGCACTTGAACCCGAGACCTTCACTAGCTGTGACACCTACTGAACTTTTAGTTGAAATTATAAATGTTAAGATACTTACAAAGTTGAGTTCGACTCAAGTATGATCGACATGAAGAGAGCAAAAACAATATTGCTTAAAGATTTTGTAATACTATTAGATAGGGCTTAATGAAATCTATGTACTACTAATATCATAAAATATCGAAGAGTTCGCTTGGTTGAAATCACTAATCTCAGAAAATAGTTGTTTCGGAAAATATTATTTGTGTTGGATTCTCCATTTATGGAAGAGGGGAATACTTTTGATGTAACCCCAGTGTATCTGTGCTTAGATAGGCTCTGGCATTTGGAATATCTCGAACACATTTCAAAGTTATTTTCATGTTTTTCAGTTCCGAAGAAAACGTTGAATTTCCCTAATATTATTAACAAATAATATTTTTAAATTAAGGAAAATTGTCGATATCGACATGATTACATTTGAGCAAGAGACACGATTTCGATTTTACTGCAATCAAGGAATGTAGGGAGGTTTAGTTCAATATTATTATAAATTCTACAGTTTGTAATAATATTGAACTGATGGAGCACGTACTACTTTAGTTTACTTAAAACAAGCTTAATAAAAAAAATTACAAAAGTTTTAATTAAAAAAATATGTCTTATTAACAATCAAAAAAGTGATAAAAACCAAGAAAGTTTTACTCGAAATAAATAACTCACCATTCTGTTCAGCCTTCGATCCGTCACTGGTTTCATAAGCATAGTGCCATCCTTCACTATCGATCTCGTTCTCGTATCTTAAGATCTCAGCTTGGCTTCTCGCTGATGCTACAGAGCCCTCGAGAGGAGTCTCAAGACCTGCATCAGCTCCACTGGATTCAGAATTTGGTGGAAGGTATACATTTTCGAGACGCGCTGCTGTAGCTATCGACGCTAGGGCCAGGATGATGAACTAGAATTGAAATAATAATAAAACATTATTGCCCAGAAAGCCATCATTTGGTCAATGGCAGCTTTATCACTACGAATGATTTCTTATAGGCAGCCTTTTAGATATATTAGGAAAATAATATAGGTAGTAGAAACATTGCAAAAAGGTGCAGAAGTTACCTACTACTCACAAACTAAAAATAGTAAGTTTGCTTTAAAAGTAATAGTAAGTAATAGAAAATATTGTAAATAGTAGTAAATAGTAAGACACAAAAAGTGATAAAAAATGAAATAAATCGTAATTATTTTTTTCCGACTTTTTATGAAGGTAAATTATGTATTTCACTATTCTAATAGATTTAATTCCTCCCAAATCGAAGTATTTGTTAAGAAAATATATAAATATAATTAAAAAACCTATCTATATGAAATCTAAAAGTAAAGAGCGACCTCAATGTATGTATGTAATATCCAATTAAGTTCAAAACGTCACATAAGTTCATAATTGATTGAAGTTAAACGACCCACTAAACAAACACTTTAACATTACTCGTTTAAGTATTAAAATCTTTAACATTTTTTAGTGTTATTCCACACTTATAAAAAAGACAAAATACTTTTTAGAAATGAAAAACTTTAAGGCAGCGGGATTTGAACCCATACCGAGACGGATTCCAAGAGGTGCAGGTTCAAATCCCGCTACGTTGAAATTTTTATACGTTTTCATTTATTATGTTTAAATAAACATTTACAACATTTAACTATATAGAATATAAATAAAAGAGTGAAAGAAAGTAATGATTATAAAAAAACACTGAATAACTAAAAACACCAAAAATCACTTATCACTTTACTGATAACAACCTAATAAATATTTAAAAAAAAATACTAACATAATTCATTTTTTTACGTTTTAGATGCGTCCAGTAAACGAGATGATGATTGACTGTGAAGATGTGTACCAGAGCTTCCGTTATATAGTTTTTGAGCTTTCCATCCCTTCACGTTAGAACTTTGTTTATAACGACTTTTTATTTGAAACTTTTAATTGCAATGGGTTTTGGCATTGAACGTTGATTTGGGCTTGTTGTATGTAAATGTAGAGCAAAGCTTAATTAGTTAGTAGATTCTTCTTCTAAATTTTGTTTTGTATTTTATCAAAATTAGTACAGGTATTGTATGGAATGTAACTTTGATTGTATTCAATTTTTTTATATAATTTTCACGCTGTATCCCGCACACAGCATGGTAGACAGAGGGAACCTTGTGTTAAGAAACAAAAATTAAAAATTTTTATTTAATAAATATTTTATTTTAAATACATATAATTATTTAAAATAAATATTTCCTTTCCTCGAGTCTGGATCGAACACACAACCAGTCGATTTTGCAGCACACGACTGGCCTCATTTTTTTGTATAATTTTGGTTAGGGTCTTAGGGTTCCTACCTCAAAAAGTAAAAACGGAACCCTTATAGGATCACTTTGTTGTTCGTCTGTCCGTCTGTCTACATCATTAATCTTTATATCGCGTCGAGGTATCGAGCTGAAATATCAAGTATTTGAGTCTATGGTCTATCGAAGCACAGAAATAGAAGTTTTAAGTAACAATAAGAAGAAACTCGAAAAGTGATATTTTACTTGAAAATGTTGAAATTGGTACGGAAACCTCGGTCCGTACGGAAGTCCGATTCGCACTTAACTGGGTTTTTTTATTTCTTAATAATATAAAGTTAGAGTATGCACAAATAGTCACACATTCGGACAATTTAAAAGCAAAAATGATGTTTCTTTTGTAAAATATTTTTTAATAATTTTAACATTTAAATAAATTAATCATTCTAAGTAAATTATGGCAGGTGACTTTTCAATTTGAACTGTAAAAATATTTTGAAATATATACATAGCGTTAACATTTTTTTAAAAGATTTATTTTGTTTATTTGTATTTCACGCTCCATTAACAAAGTGTGGTGGTATAATTAATTAAATATTTTTTTTTATATCTTTCGTGGTCATTACCAATACAGAGACATGAGGTTAGACATAGTAACTTTTCACTCTGTCCTTCATTGTCTACCTATTTAAAAATATCTTGCTGCAATGAAACTTAACTGCTAAATTAAAAATATCGGCCAAGTGCGAGTCGGACTCGTGCATTAATTCTTTTTTTAAATAATAATTGTTTTTATAGCGACAGAAATACATCAACTGTGAAAATTCCAAGTTCACGGTTCATGAGATATATGATACCTGGTGATAGATGGATAGATAGACAAATATACAGAGAGACAGTTGTAATACAAAAATATTTTTATTGTATCTTACATATAACAGGGTAGGCACATCCTAGTGTCAAAAACCTCCGTTCTTTACTTTTCGCTCGAGTTAGTATGAAATAACTCGAGCGGAAAGTGGGTCATAGAGTGGCTTAACATTAGGTTCCTAGGTTCCCTCTGCTTATCCTGCTATGCGAGAAAAATCATGCAGTTTCGTCTTTTTACCTAGAAATTTGACTAAAATGACGAGTCACCAACGAGATACACTTTTTTGTTAAATTTAAAAAAAACTTTTTTGCTTCACGCTGTTCTCACATAGCAGAATAGATAGAAGGACCTTGCAGCCTAATATTAAGACACTCCGTTCCCATTAAGTCACTACCTCTCCACACTTTCCTCCAAATTCCCAAGGTATTGCGTGTTGAATAAAATAGACTTGTAAACTATTAGTGCTTACTGCTTTAGGCTATGTTAAATCTTAATTTTATTATTAATATTTTAAATCCCGTACATTACTAATCGAAATCTAAAATAGCCAGACGTGTATTTCATAATTGCTAAAGTAGTTAGTCAAAATAGAACAATTAAAGCTAAAGTAATTAATGACTGAGTTGTTTAGATAAACAAGTGTAAAATCTGACTTTCTCTATTTATATAAAATCTATATAATTATTATATATTTCAAATTTATGGTTTAAATTTAAGTGGAATTAAGACCAGTGGTGGCGCAGTGGCAGAAACGTGCAAATATAAATGCGACAGGTTAAATAAATGGGTTCGATTACCACTCGAATAAGAAAGTAGGGAACGGAAGTATCTAAATGGGAACAGACTAGGCTCATAGGTTCCCTTCGTCTACCCTGCTACATAGCAGGGTACAGCGTTAAGCTAAAAAAAGCTGAAGTGTTTATTTAGTTATTCTCCTTAATCTGAGGAGTAGATTGACCGTCACGAAGGGCTATATGGGCTATTAGGCTATATCACACCATGTTAATCATGTCGATGTAACCTTCTGTACTTACGTTCAGGGTTACCTTGGGGTCTTAATGCATCATTTGTTATACATTTCAATACCAGGAGCTATTTTCATTTGACCACGTGGGCAAGCTGCAGATAAAAGCAAGTAATACATAAATAGAGTCAAAATACCTGTTCAATGTAGTTTACAGCATGACCGCAGCAGACAGCATGTTGAGTGGCGGAACTGAGCACCGCGTTATATAAGAAATATTTATATTTTTTTATGTTCGTATGCATATACTAGGTAATTTAATTGGATATTTTGTTGATATTCCGAATTGGTTAGCAGAAATAAATGCCGCACTTGACCTAAATATAAATATTTTCTAAATATAAACATTTCCTTTAATGAAAATCGAACCTGCGACCGTCTATCTAGGATAGATACGATGACGTCACAATGAATCTCACTTTATAAATAATTCGCAAATTATACAATTAAAATTATAATATAAGTATCTATAGGTCATATCCGTGCGATGAAAATTTGAATAAGAACGAAGAACTGGCATAATTAAAAATACATACTTGTACTTGGATACCTGATTCATTCTTTTAAATATCATTCTTAATCATTTAGCTAGACTGATTGATTGATTCATAATCTATGGCGATATGTTATAATTTTGTTTAGGTTCACGCAATATCCCGCAATTCACAAGATACGTAGAGGAACCTAGTTATAAAGCACTCTTCTTTCTTCTTCTTCTTAACGCTATTCTTTCTTCTTCTAAATCTTCTTAAATCTTTTCTTAACGCACCAAAGCTATAAAAAAGTTAGTAAACAAGTCTTGTTAGTACAATTGAATTCCATATAAATTGAGACTCTCCGTTCTAATTAAAACACTTCCGGCGGATTCAGCGGAAAGTAAGGAATACTTTCCGCTGAATTGTAAAGGCGTTGTGTGTTAAGTTTCGAAATTCAACGCCGCAAGCTCGTTACCAAAGCGAATAAATAAAAATATTAAATTGAGTGGGAATCGAACTCCAACTTTCGCGTTTATCGCACGCTTGTACCACTGCACCACAAATGACCTCATACGTACAATTTAACATACATTATTTAAATTAAATATATCTCTTATATAATCGTATTCGTATTCGTACATGTTAAACCATTAACGCGTAACGCAATTTAGCAAATGATGAGAGGAAGTCGTGATTTGTTGGTGATGTATATTGTTAATATAGAAGATGTGTAACGAGGTCGTATTATCATTTTTATGAAACACGCTTCTGACTGACACTTGGTTTCTTTGTTTTTCATCTTCACGCTTTATCCCGCAAATAGCAGGATAGGCAGCTTCTGCACTCTTCTGTTCACTAGGCTCCCTGAACCTAGTGTTAAGACATTCAATCGGAGAAATGAAAATATTGAATATTTTATAACTTTGAGTGGGAATCGAACCCACAACCTTTCCTTTTTATACGAGTCTCTAAGTGTTGCTGCTTACTTTATAGGTAAGACAGACACGTAGAGTCAAATAAAACACAATATAAAGGATTCATGAAATCGATTGTAAACGCGACGGTTGTGAGTTCGATTCTCATTTGAAAAAGTTTTATGTTCATTTTCTAGCTTTGGTAACAAGACATAGCGCCGCGTTAAGTCCCACTACTCAACACGCAACGCGCGAAAATAGGACAGTTCGTGGAACGAAATGTTTCACTAGGTTTCCTCTGCTCCACGCGGGATAGAGCGTGAAACAAGAAAAAAGAATATTTATGTTAAAATATATTTATTTCTTGATTAAAATGTATCTATTATTTACAAAACATATTCGTGATTCACTAAAAGGCGGGCAATTGATTCACAAATTCCTACAATTTCACGCCTATATCTCTGCCAGGGTTAAATAACATTGTTATTATTATGTAGGCTTTTTATGACTGTTCTACAGTCTATTTATATTGTTTTTTTTTATTAAGCCTAGAAGTAAACTCTATATTAAATGACTTTAACATTTGACTTTGCTTGTGACAAATTTTATTTTGATTTCACTTTACAGCAGCCAATTCAAAGTTTAAAAAGTTTTCTTAAAACACCGCCTATATATAACGTGACTAAGTTTAACCATGGCGGTATATAAAAAAACCCACTCGAAGAAATGAATTATTTTTATTTAATCGCTCTGACAAGACAAAGCTCGGCGTTAAGTTCCGCCATACAACATCTCGATTTCATCATTCAGGCAGAAAATACAAAACAGAGTCTAAGCACTAATTTTAGAATATCCTACGATACGGGAAAAAGAAGAATAAGTATTTTTTAAACCTTGAAACGCCATATTCTTATATTATTTGACATTTCAAAAAATGACCAAGTCTAATATATAGTTTTATTTACTAATATTAGGATAGATCTATACTTATATGTAATGATACACTACAATCATAACGTTCAGAAATAAACGTTTACAATCAAAGATGAAAAGTGCAAGCTTCTATATAATTATTTTATACTAAACAGGTTTTTGTAAATGCAAACCTATTTTCTATATATTACGATTCAAACTTTACTGTAATATGAAAGAAGAATTTAGTTTAGAGAAAACTAGACTTTAAGATAGTCTGTCACGGCTGATTTTTGATAAACAATTAATTTATGAAAATATATTTTCGTTTGCTTCAATTTGAACTTTATTTTTATGTAATAAAGCTGATTTTTGTTTGAAATTTAATTTGAACTTAAAACGCATACCAAAGGTAGGTTACTCCGGAACCTTCAGATGATCTGGATGAATATCACTTGTTGGCACGATCTGTTAGTTCAGTGGAATTTGTATTGATTTAATTGAGATCATTGTTTTTAATATTTTATTAGATTGTAGATATAGTCCGGGGCTCCCAATTCGGGAAACTTTTGGACTGAACTAAAAGAGAGGAAAAGAGATATAATAAGAGTTATTTACTGTTTCTATGTATTATAAGCGAGAGAGAGAGAGGATGCAGTGTTTCTAAATGGACGGAGAGTGGCAAAAGCATTAAATTTCCACCGCGGCGTCGTGGAACATTATCTGATTGTAAAATTGATAATTGTGATCCTTTCTCGAGGAACTATATTAAGTAACAAGCTTCATCACATCGCATCCCCATCATCCTTCCATACCAGCTGTAAAGCAGGCAGGCAGTTGCGGGATTCAGTGTGAAGTTAAAGAAATACTTCTCTTTCTTTATAATTTCTGTATACAGGAAGTTGGTAAATGAGTACTTTAACTACATATATAGAAAGAATATACTCATATATTTTTTCTATAGTTATATAATAATTTCTATACGAGCTTAGGTACTTGAAGCATTGAATTCTTTTTAACCCAGATCTGATTTACAGCATCTTCTTTGAGATGTCATGGAGTGGTTTATGAAATGAGTAGTTTAGTAGAGAGCATGTAATGTAATTCTAATTACAACATATTATAGAGATATGCCTTTCAAATTGTTTGTATGGACGTGTGTGAAATATATTGAAGTTAAAATAAGTAGGTACGTACTAAGAAAACGTATTATAGTATTAAATGTATGGTATGGTATTACTAAGAAATTTAATTACATAGGTTGTCCCAAAATTTGAATTTGCTGGAACCAAGGCCAATGCGTGGTGTTGAGTTCCATCACTCAACACGCAATGCCTCGAAAAAATCTGCGGAAAGTGGGAAGAAGTGTCTTATCACTAGATTCTCTCTCTGCTTGCTGTAGGCGAGATACAGCGTGAAGATGATTTATTAAGTTTTTTATTAGTAAAAATCAGAAAATTGAAAGTAGAGTCCGATACCTAAACTATAATTACTGATCGATCGACCATCTAATTAAATCCATTATTTATAGCTTCACGGTGTATCCCGCATATAGCAGGATAGTTAACTTTCATAAAGCTTAGATTATATAAATATTGACAGATAGAGAAACAAATCGCTGATTTTAATTACAGTAGTTAGCCTTTTGCTAACTACTACCACTACAGTTGTTAATTAAACTCTATAACTGTATGGTATGTTTATTATATTCTCTATTTTTCTCTCTATCTCTCTGTCTCTACTGTATTATTTGCTGGGTGAAGATGCGTCGCTTTATTTTCTTTGGCTTACATAATAAAAAAAAGCAAGTCTATCTACAATTACCATTAACAAAATCAAAGATTCTAATAAAATGTATGATATAATTTAAAACTTGTGCAAAATAGTTGTTCGTTAAGAACGGTACGTAACGAGAGTGGAAGTAGACCTGGTAGACCTGCAGGTATTACAAAATGTTTAAGTAGCGCTTTATTAGTAAATCGAGGGTACTCAGAAATTAACTTTGGCCTTGACTTTAGTGTGTGGTGTAAATTAAAAGATATAAAGCTTTTTGAGTTATAGATATTTTTTGTAAAATATTTTCTAGCGCCGGTTCGAGGCCCTTTTGTCGTAATGTAAATGAGATGGCTATGAGTTCAATTTTAGCTAGAAAAATGGATTATTATCATTTTCTCGCTCTGGTATGTACTAAACATTCTACCCCTAATTACTTAGATAAAGCGCGACTATCAGTTCTACTAATCAACACGCATTATCTCAACAGAAAAACGGAGAAGAAGAACAGAGGGTTTCTCGTAAGTATTTACATAAATGAAAAAGTGTTTTTCCACACATAGGAAAGAAATATATTTATTTAGAAATTGTTTAAAATTTGATCGTAGCGGGATTTGAATTCGCACCTTTTGGAAAACTTAAACGGTTTTGGAGGCGCGGCTTCAAATCCAGCTACGTTCAAATTACTATAACGTTTTTAGACTAAATTAAACTTCATTTTTTTTAAAAATTTAACGACAAATTATTGAATTAATAATATAATATAAACTTTTAAAGTGGCGAACGACGTGTTTAATATATTCCGTTCACACTAGGTTTCCTCTACGTACCTTGCTGTGTGCGGGATACAGCGTGAAGCTGAAAAAAAACATGAATCAAATAATATGAGGAAATCGTGGCGTAAACACGAGTGTTATAGGTTTAATTTCCATTTGAGGGAACTTTATATTTCATATATTCGCTCTGGCATCAAAACAAAGTACAGTGTTGAGTTACATCACTCAATTCGTAATGTCTCGAAAATTGGATGGAAAACAGAGTGTCTTAATGATAGGTTCCACTTTGCCTACTATAAAAAAATTGTACCTACAACATTTAGCTTATAACTTGTACCATACACATCAGTTGGATATACTTTAATTGGATATGATTGCTTTCGTATGCACTTCACTGTGGGAGCTTCATTAGAACGAGCCGCTGTCATTGGATTCTCGTTAATTTTAGTGACCTTTATGTCATTGCATTAGGTCACTTAAACTGTTGTAGCCTAAATTAGTATTCTAGGTGTGCAGGTTCCCAGGATCCCACCTTCATATTATTAACCTAAACCTTTTAGAACGTAGCGTTAAGACAATCAACGATCAACATCCGAATTCCAGACATATTCCAGATATGAGTGAACGAACTCAAAATAATTTTTCCTTTGATGGGAATCGAACCCATAACCATTACAACTAACTTACGATGGTTAGCAACCATTTACAGGCGGAACCGTAATATCTTAAGTGTACCTTATATGAGTATATTTAGAGTAACCAATAAATCATACAGACGCTATCATAGAGGCGCTAGTTGGCTGTAATCGCAATAGTCGTAAATTCGAATCCCGGTCGATACAGTAATGTAATGTGAAGCAGTAGTGGAATGGAATGGAGTGTCTTAACACTATGTGCGGTTAGTGCCTTAAAATATATTTTTTCAATAATAATTAATCTACCAACCAGAGTAGCGTTTAATGTACACGAAAGTCAACTATACATTAGCAGTAAGATTGCAAAATATTTTCTAACATATTTCTTCATTTCAATTAGCGAGTTTTTTAAGACACTGAGGTTCGTCTCTAAGGTTGCGGACGTGAGATTGAACTACATCATTATGAATTGCTAAAGCGGTTTCTTATATATATATATAAATGGTAAAAGTATGTTTGTTCATTGAAATTTGTTTATATAGTTTTATCCTATAGAATTGTAGATATAATATAGTATGGAATTAATGTCTATTGAATGTAATGCAGGATAGCTGCCAGCAAATGTAATA
>FAPY01037764.1:0-11743 GCA_900067975.1 Heliconius heurippa
GTACATGTAATGACCCGCCACGCGTGTCACGATGTACTGACTGACTTCTCCACTTTGTGAGAATGTTTGCTTTAACATATGTAATAGGTTTATGTATAAATCTTTGACTGTAAACTGTAAACGTTGTGAGTTCGTTCCCACAAGGCGAAATGTAATACGTAATATTTTTAATTCGCTCGGTCTGGTAACGTAATAAAGTGCACTTCTTCGCCACTCAACACGCAATGCCTCTAGTATTCGGCGGAGAGTGAGGAACGAAAGTATCTTAAGACTAGGTTTCTAGGTTCCCCGCCTCGCCTTGCTAATATTTCCTCGCCCCAATTACAAGACGAAGTAGAGTACGTAGAGTTTAACATGCACATCTCCAGAATTAGGCTGAAATTAAAGTCTTTTTACATTACGAAAGAAAATTATTAAAAAAAAATGAAATCCAATGTAGTAGCTTACATTTATAAACAAATTATATGAAAATTGTTTTAAATGACAAAATAATCGTAAAAGTTAATTGATGTAATTTGATACGTTACCAGATTTATTACCGGAAAGTGTCCAATAGATTGACATTCGCCTTGAAAATACCCGTTCGGCTGGTTTCTTTAAACGCTTATATAAATATGTAAAGCTGTGGTCGCATTGAGAGAATTATTATTAAAGAAAGTAAAATTTGCATAACACGTGGGTGAATTGTGGTGGTTGTGAGTTCGAATCGTATAAACATGAATATTTGTATTTTTTGTTGGGTTTTCTACCTATTTAATAAAGTGATTGGCAATGGCGAATAAAGCTAGGAAACATTTTAGCGTCACCTGTGTCCTTTTTCTAGCAGAATAGGCAGAAGAACATATTGTCCGTTTTTCACTTTCCGGTAGTTTTCTAGATGTCGCAAGCTGATTGGCGAAAATCGACGACATGCTTACTCTGTTTTCACAGCGAGAAATTGAAAAAAATGTTTTATGTATTAATCCGAGTGGGAATAGAACCCACAACTGACGTGTTTACAATCAGACGTTGTTTGACTGCGCCACGAATCATTAATAATCTCATACAAAACAATATTGACTAAATATATTCAAAACAAGTGTACACGTTGCTTTAAGAAGTTAATGAACTGTTAAAAAAATGAGAAACTATGCTTGAAAGCGTAAATTTAAAAACATAATATTCAAATGTTTGCATTCCGCGTCCACTCGCTTGAGGAAGGAAAGCCTTATCGCTGCGAACGTAACTTTGAGACTGTTACAGTATTTCTTTTTATTTATTTATTTTGCTTTGTATTTATTTATTTACTTACCTCAGGGTAAGTAGAGAGTACGGGGTGGCATACACTATCATCATCATCATCGTCATCGATCATCAGTAAAGTACCTAAATTAATGCATATAAGATTTTATTTTACTATTCTTAATTATAAAAGAAATATTTTTTCATAACTTTAATTGTCAGATTATATTGAAACCGCACGTCACATCAGCTTATTTTAATACCGCTTATTTTATCGTAGTTGCTCAAACATCCGTTTATAAGAATTCCGCATCGATTGCAAAAGCAAGTATTATCTGGTTCTGTACCTACTTATAGTCGAGCTGGTGACTAAAAGACAAACATAGAAGTGAGTAATGTGTGACCTTCCGCGTTAAATATTTATAGTTGTTCAATATTTTCTTCGGCGAAATACGAGTAAAACTATTCACTTCAAACTTTTTAAATGCAATTAAAAAACAAAATTATTCAATAAAACATCTAACAGTCGTATTCTCTTTAAATATATTAATAATAAACGGATTAATCTACCACTGGTAGCAACAATATTGAAGAATTATGAAGATGTAGATAAAAATCAATCTTTCCACACATCTACCGTTACATCCTGGACAAATGTTATAAATAGGAATAAATCAAATAAAAAATACTCTGGAATAAACCAGGAACGCTGTCCATAAAATGAAATGAAATTTAGTAACAATCTCCGTTAGCTATCTATCAATAATGCAACGGCCGGCCGAGCCCCTAAAGGAAATCTCGGTCTGATAGACTAGGAAATCGTTACGTACATTTCTTTGTTCCAACACCGACTATGGGCTTTAACAATATAGTAAAAACCGAACAGAATAATCATTGTAAATCCTTGTGAATTTTATGTGTGAAACCGTTGTTTATACGACATGTGGATTTAATTCGCTTTTATTGATACCGTTTATACCTTTAAAGGAGATTCTAAAAAGTAAACACACATTACATACTTAACTACTATTGTATGACCTGATTTAATTTCCGAGTGAAGTAAAAGAACTGTTGTGTTTGAAATAAACATGATTTCTCTATTTTTATTTAATTAATAATATTTTTATTTGTTTCAGAGCTGGACGTAGAAGGCGTAATCCACTAGCTTTGTACACAGAAGACGATGGCCACGACCTGAGTGATTTGGGAATCGGTACCTCAAGTACCAAGAGTAGCCTCAGTGAGGACTGTGACACGCACAGCTTGGCCGTGAGTAATATTTTCTATATAGAATTATAATTAATAATAAAAGACGAATGGTAAATAAGATATCTGGGGTCAGAAATATATGATACATAATTCTTAATATTCAAGGTAAGTTTTAACTACATTTATTTGATTTCAGAGCGATGGTATGGACCTCGATAAAAATCATTCAGATATGGATAATATTTCTAATTGCGATAATAATCGCAAGCTCGGTTCCAGTGCCAATGAATACGACACATGTACGACCACGACGATCAGTTCTCCGGAACCCGAGGAGTACACATATGAGGGCGCCATAGAAGGATACAAGTCACGAATCATTTCTCAAACTAACAGTAACATTGTTAAAACTGTCGTAAATAACAACATAAAAGACAAATCACCGGAAAAATCTAATGGTGACGTGAACAGAATAAGGACATCAGTCAGTAACAAAATTGAAGAAAAAGTTTCCTCTTTCCAGCAAGAGAGGGCAAATGACCTTAAAAATAATAATAAAAAAGATTTACCCAAAGTGGATATTCACAAACGAAGGGAACAGTTTGAAAGAGAAAATTCACAGGAACTTCAATTAAATAAGCCTAAATTACCCGAAATTGCCAATAAAAAATCGATTAAAGAGAGACTGTCGAACTTAGAAAAGTTTAACGAAGAAATGCAGCTGCAAAAATCTTCGAGTGACTTGGCCAAACTACCAGTTGAAATGAGGCCATTAAAAGATCGTCTTTCATCTCTTGAAAAACATAAATCAGCCATCAACGATGCAGACAAATCGAAACGATTATCGAATGGAGATCTGAGCAATGCTTTATCGCTAAAAGATCGTTTATCGAGTCTCAAGTCACAAACTTCAGAAGAGGAAGTTAAATCAAGCAGGACAATGGTTAAAGACTTGTCTATGAGCCTCAAAGAGCGTCTATCTTGCTTGGATGCAGCAAAAAATAGGGAAATACCAAAAATTGCTATCGATGATGAAATCATCAATAATCATAAAATTAAGGAAGAAATTGAACAAAGTGAACAAAATGAAATGTCTGACAGTTCTTTAAAATTAACTCTATCGGGTATTGAAAATCAAATGCAGAGTTTCTGCCGTTCCCTTGACAGCTTGGATATTAACGGCCAATCTTCTCCAAACTCTTTTGAAAGGGTCCAAAGTCTTGAGGACTTTGACTGCGCTGATATGCAAAACAATACTGTTCCAAGTGATATTGAAACTGAAGATAGTGGTATTCATACTGCCAGAGATTCTTGTGCGCCGGCTGATGACATCGCTGATTTGACTCAAGTAGCTTCTCCTATTGGAGAACCTATGGCTGAAGTTTCCGAATACGAGTCTTCGAACGAGGATTGTGCTATGACAATACCGAAAATACTTGAGCCTGTTGCTATGCACTCTGAAATAAAAAATGATACACAAGAAGATATACAAGAAGTTGATGATTTTAGTAAAGCCGACAGTGACAGCGCCAGCAATTATATTCAAGCAGTTTCCCAACCTGAAGAATTAAGTGTAACTGATGATGTTACTGAAATACAAATGGACAAAGACGACGAAGACACGTTGAAGAGCCTGGAAAATCAAGACTCCAGTGTAAGTCTCACTGAAAACCTCTCTACGTCTGAAGGTGACACGGTCGTGTTCGAAGGGAAAATGACTATTCACCTGAACTTGAATGAAATTTGCAACAATCTAAGCACTGGTGCAGGGACTAGCTCTAATACTAACGAAATATATAACGATTCTTCTAACAAGAGCATGCCAATGGTAACTGTCTCTAATATTACTACCACTACTAACATTTCACCTAAGAATTCCATTAAACCGCTAAAAACTAACATAAAACCATCCAACGATAATGAGCTATCTCATTGTATAGATAATGTAACTACTGAACTCGTTGTGACCTCAGAGGTCAACAATGTAAACGATTCACCCCATGTTGATCATGTGTCATCTGACCACAGTTCACTCCCCAGCCCCGATGACGATACACTGGTAAGTAACCCACAAGATTCTAATCCCTTCTGGCAAAAACGAACTAAACGCGTAGAACCTAATAGTAATAGACGAAAGACTATTTTATTCATAAATAATAAAGTAACAACAGTAACAACGAGCAGTAAAGGTGATGACGAAAGGTCTAACTAAAATTAAGGTATAAAATACCATATTCTCTCATACAAATCCTCATATATTGCTTTGCAAGATAGATGAGAATTTCAGTTATGAGATTAATTTTCTAGAACTTTTATGATCTCTTTCAAACCGATAACACGGTCTTCCAGCACCTTGTAAGCTAAAATCCTTTTTATTAACCTAATATACGTTTAAGGTATTTTTGAAATAGGACTATTTTTTGAAATAACAGCAAATAATCGTTCGTAGCTTCAGTTCCGTTATTTCAGAATTTATTATAACGATATTCGTATTGCAAAAATCCGTTGTAAATCATCACAAAACCCCACGTAAACACTAATAGGTCACGTAACAGTACTCATTTATTATTAAATAGATTTCATTGTGTCTAAAATTGTGTGCTAAATTCATCAAAAATCAGAAACAGGAAATTTTGTAGTGCCTAGATTTAAAACAGGGTTTGTAAGTAGCTATGTAGACCCCAATTATTTTTCTTAGTATATCTGTACGTGATATTTGTATATTCATTATCGAAATATATGTTAAACTGTTATATATGGGTTTTATTTATGTAATCTATTATAATATCCTCGTTAAGATAGCTATTATTCGAATAGACAAGAATGTAAACGCTGTATTAAATGATAAAAGCAATGTTATCTCGAGAGAGTCGTATCATATGCAAACTGGCCCTTATCTCGTGATTACCTTTCAGTAAAGTAATGATAGAGTAAGGCATAGGTCATTTATAGTGCTCATTTTAATGTTAAATATAATCTATGTAAGATTTTCGTTAGGTTTTTCATCTTTTGGTGATGGGTTGATAAGGTAAGAAGCATTACGTAAGCTTATTAACACGCATTCTCACTGCATTTTGTGCTAATTAGCTGTCACGCTATTTTCCTTTCGCATGTTTTCTTTTTGTGTTTCTTTTTTATCTGTGACAATGTAATGTGGGATTTCTTTGCCGCTTTCGTTAATTAATTTTAATATTTTAATCGTTATGATATTATCTTGATTTTGTTTTATAATATTAGAATTTTTTGAATTCTTATTGTTTTAATAAAATTATTTGTTATAACTTTTGTTTGCATGGGTTTAATTTTAAAGTATTTAGCAGATGTTATTTAACTATGAAATCTTTAATATTTTCTTCCAAATACAGGTAATTGACGCTTTAGAGCTAGCATTCAAAGAATTGGATTCGGAAGAAAGTGTCAATATTACAATGGGTAGCAATGATAAAACAAGTGATGAAATGAATGAAAAATTCCACAAGTTACTAGACTTCGATATGGATAAAGTGTCTGTGACGCCGTTGTATGAGAATATCGATATAATGAGTCAAAATAGTATTGTGGATACCGCCTTTCCTCTCGATCTACCAACGAATACTATGGAACCTCCGAAAGAGAAGCCTCCTCCGCCGCCCATGGAAGACAGCAATGACGATGAACTTCTTGGTAATGTAAGTCATCTAAAATTTCTATCTATTGTGAAATTTTAATTCACATTATATAAATATTTTCTATTTAATCAGTGTAAATTTTAGCGATGAAACTTAACTATTAATATGAAAAATATGTTTAAATATTAAATGTGCTTGCGCTTATGTTTGATTTAATATTTGCATGCATAGTTTTAGAATTACGTATATAGTAATCATACTAAAGGTGTGTATGCTATATTATTTTAAATGCCATTACGTCTTTGGTATGCAATGCAATCATTTAAATTTGTCATGTTTGTTAACTCCTGTATGCATAAAGATAATTTATGACCAATCTTAAAAGATTCTTAATTTTAAGGAAAAATTCCATTTTGATTTCGACATTTATAAATATCTATGATGGATGTAAATAAATTACAGGGTAATATTCTATTGGTCTGACTGTAAACGCGATGATTGTGGGTTCAACCCCCACTCGGGAGAATAAATTGTTTTAATTTCCGCGATCTAATAAGACCAACTTGAGTCTGCAATTGTTTGAATTGTAAAACTGAAATGTAAAACGGAAATGATACATAAAATGGGAACGGAGTAGCTTGACACTAGGTTCTCTTTGCTTTGTTATCTACGAAAGCAAAGACTATTCCTTCATCTATTTCTAATATATTGTATATAATACATAGTATACTTATATTTCAGGGTAACTTTAAGCACACCAGCTCCGCTCGTCGCATTAAAAAGGAAATTCGCAATAAACGAACTAGTTTCTTAGGAATTGAAGGTCAAGTGGACGATAGTTATCTCGACGTAGATCTCGCACTAGCACCGCGCCCCGACATCACATCCTTTTTACAAGAAGAAACTAAAATCGAGAAACTGCTATACAAAAAGACCTTGTCGCATGATATGGATGCAAAATTAAGGGATAGTAGGGATTCAGGAGTCGATATATCTGCTGAAGCGTGGTATAAAGGATCATCGCCAGAAATTTCTAACCCCCACAGCAGACAAAATAGCGAAGTAAGTTGATCTGAATTTTTCATTTGGTTTGTTATAGTATTTTTTATAAGTTACTTATTTGTTACAATAGAATAATAATAATATTAGATAATATACGTAACGCAAACACTAAATAATAATAAAATAAAAGATAATTAGGGATAATTCCTTTGAAGACAAAATATACATAAAAAAGTTATGGAATTTGACTTAAATAAAAGTCAGCCCAACTCCCAAATTTGAATCGTACTACATTAAGACATATTACATTCCCCGAGTGAAAACCAAACCCCCAATTGTCGCGTTTACATTCGCTCGCTTGTGCCCCTGTGCCAGGACGGCATCAATTTTAATTTTAGATGACTTATAACTCAAATAACGAATCATTTACATTATTAAATATTCCAGCCTTACACCCAAATGACAGTAACATCAGATGAAGAAGATGTTACAAAGAGAAAAGCAGAGAAATTCTCACAAGATCTAACAACTAAGCTTACCGGCTTGACAGAAAACGGTGAAACTCATGAAAATAAAATCGATGACTTGGACAAGAAGTTACAGCACCAGCAGGTAAGGTCGGAGTAACGTAACAGGGAATGAAAGTAGATTGAAATAGGCGATTACGAATACTTATTGACAAAAATTATCTTTAAACTATTAAAATTAATTTATATCTTGTAACTTTATATTAAAATTAAGATTAAATATTAATTTTGAAAATTATTCATCTATAAGATTTTACAAAAAAATTTAAGTTATTGTCAATGGTATTCTAAATATGTTTATTTACATGATAATCAAAATTTTGCTGGTACTTATTAGAATTATATATTCAATCATATTATTTTTTAAAATTGAATAAATAATGTAAATTAAAACTAATCGTAATCTTTTCAAAACTAATGGTGTTATTAATTTTGAAAATCTGATTTTCGTAATCGCCGTGTAGTTTGAATTTGAATTGAAATGGCTTTACTATTTTAGATGGCTCTTCTATGTTTTCAAAATGTTGTTGATAGCTCGTTAGATATATTTAGTTATGTTTTTCTTATATTTATTATATAAAAAGTTGATTTTGATATAACTATATTTATTTTTATATTAAGCCCGTAGTTCCTTATTAGATTTTTATTAAAGAGCTAAATGAATGCCTTTTTAGTTTCCAAATAATTAATTAGTTTATTTTTAATGCACTTATTATAATTGGCTGTTAATTTTATTATAAAAATATTTTATATCTAAGATTTTTATTTGAATTTTGTTATTTAAGTTAAAAATAACTAAAAAAATATATTAATAAGCTTGTATATGGTAATGGTATGTAAATAATGGTCAAGGGTTAACTCTTCACAAATGAACAAAAGTATATTTATTTGTACATTCGTAAAACAGAAGCTACGTTACTTACAAAAAGAAGTAATAACAGTAATATTGTTAGAAATATATAGTAATTTGTAAGTATTATGATATAATTGCCTGTTTTACGAATACCAAAAACATTATTGGTTCTGGATAATTTCATATTTCTATAACAGACACTGCTTTTTAATGCTAATTCCTTCAAACACAGTAATATCCCGAAACGCCATCGATAATATATGAAAAAATAGTTTTGTTTAGTATTCAAACTATATGTATGTTCTTTAAATAAATAGTATATATTTGATTATATATTCTGCCTTTTTATTTAAGACTCCTTTTTGATGCTTATTATGCACTTCTGCATGCACTGTTTATTTCATTATTTGTATGTTCAATTGATTTTTGTGCTAATTTTTTATAATTGTTTTAAATTAATTTTTACGTTTCATGTGGGAACTATTATAATATTGTCGAATTACATTACTTTTTAGATAATAATTAGTTAAAAATAAAATATTCTACAAAATTATATATATCATGATCGTAGAAAAAAATAACATAGATCATTTAACTTGCTTGGATTACTTACGTTAAAAAACAATTTTTTTGAAAATATAATTACAAATATAACTTTTTGATCAAATTCATTAATTAATTTGATTTCATTTACAATATCATAGTTCCATATAACAAATCATCCACCATTTTGTGTAAATAACATTAAACAAGATGGCCGCCAATATGCATTTACAGGCTGCCACTAACGAGGATTGGCCTGACGGGCACTTTGACGATTCTCACACAAAGGTGACTGTTTTTACACTAAACAATTTAATTATGAAATAAATTTTCGGCTTACACATTATTATTTTTAATGTAGACGCTAGAATTAGACGCTATATTTTAGTAGTAGCCGCCATTTTGTTTATCTCTTCTTATTTATGTATGTGTAAACCGAAAATTTTATTCTCAATGTCATTATACATTAATAAAATTAAATGCACGCGCTTAACTTTGCACTAAATGCACCTAATATTAAAAGTAAAAAAATAAATAATTCTAAACCAACTATAACAATAGGAAGTTCTGCGTTTCGAACGAGAGCTGTTGCAGTTAGAGCAAGAAGAGTTACGAAGACAACGTGAAAATCTCTTAAGAGACAAGAACAGGATGATACAAAAATCCGTCCAAGATATATCTACAGTAGCACCAGAGAAGCCAATTATATACAGAGCGAATAAAACAAATGGCAATTATAGGCACTCGATGCCAAATTTACTAGTTGAAAATTATGTTCCTGTAGTAGACAAGACTATTCCAGAAGTCAATGTAGAGGAAGAAATCAAAAGAAAACCATTCGTTTCTGAAGAACACATTCAAAGTCATTTTGGTGTTGAAGAGAGTCGTAAAGTATTGTATGATGAAGCTAAAATAGTAGAAGTTAGGAAAGCTGTGCCAAATATGATGAAAGTCCCTCAACCTGTTCTGCCACCGAAGCCTAAGAGTCGGGATTCTATTGAACGAGAAATTACTATGAGGTAAACATAAAAATTACTTTATTACTTTATCTTTAGCTTCTCACTGTATGTTGAACATATGAAGCATTGTGCGTTCAACGCCGCGCTTCGCCTTGTTACTACAGCGAGAGAATTTAAATATTAAAACCTCTGGCCTCAAGTTGGCCTGATTTAAATATAAGCATTTTATTTGTATATTTTTATGTAGGCACATCTCTTTATCCTAAACATTGTCGTTAACTTGTTTTTTAAACTGATAAGATTGTCAGACATTCGTTCTTTATTCTTTTCCAACTATTGCCCCTAATGTTTAGATACAGTCTATTATTTTATAGTAGCACTGGATTTTTATAATTTCATGTAGTAATTATGACTCAAATATTAAGCAAAAAATCAGATTTAAATAAAATGTATTTTCCACTCAACCTTTTATTTAATAATTCCTATTTATATTAGGTTTCTGTTTGAATCTCAATTATTAAGATAACGTTGACAATGCATCATCATTGTTTTTTTGTCTTTCCCAAAGCCTAGTTGTATCAAGATAAAGCATGTCACGTTGTTTCAAGCTGAAGGTCGCGCATTTGATTCCGTGTTAGATAATTTTTTGTTTGTCCCGACCAATTGGCATGATGATTTAAGTGAAGTTTGTGTTGTTTGGACAAATTGGGTTTATAAGAAATGTAATTTTGCCACTAGTACTTAATGAAATGATCTTAAAAATTCTACCTAGTCTGAAGGCGAAATATTTTCTATAAAATATAAATTTAAAGTCAAAATAGTTGAATTTCTTTGTGCAATCAAAGTTTTTCAGTTATTTACTGCATGGTAATCTAAGAAATTAGAAATGGCTTATTCATCTATCATATCTCAAGAGTGGATTTGAATGCACTTTTCACTACTGTATTTTGACAGTTTTCCCAACAAACTTTGGTTGTTTAATTTAAAGCGGTTCTTAAATAAAAGAAGTTGTATATATCAATATAAAATATTTAGTGAAGACAATATTGCTACAAAATAATTGTTTTATTGAATGGATATTGTCTTTGAAATGAGTATTTTATTAGAACACGAAAGTAATTCAGTTAGTAAGCAAATATGTGTATCGTTCAAGGGCCGATGCCGCTAGTGGGCGCTAGTATATAATAATATCTGTATATAAAATAATAAAACTTTGTTTTATCTTTACTTCTTGTTTGGTATATAATATGTGATTTATTTTACAGAAGTAGTAGAGTCCCATCAGCTGTAGAATATGTTAACATTGACAGAAGTGCGGTCCAAATGCGTCAGAAAGCCGTCAATGGAAATGCGAACTATCATCCTATGACGAGACACACGTTACAGGTAATTATGTCGTCCCTAATAAATATAAATAGTAATATAATAATTACAGATAATTTGATACTCTTACCTTGCAATAAGAATTATTTATTATATTTAATTTACATCGCTGCAACCAATGTTACAGGACAACTTCTGTCCATTTTTTTTACCTTCGCGCTGTATTTCACACCCAATAAAGTAGGCAATGGAAGGTTGGGAACCTAGTGTTATATGTCTATTAAAAGCAACAAGTACATATCAACGATACTCAACGTTCATTAAGAAATTGTTAACATTTTCGATTTAATTTTATACACATACTAGCGGCCCGCTCGCGGTTACACCCGCGTGAACTATGTTATTATTAATTTCTGTCTCCATGACTACGTCATAGTGACGTCTATGCAAAATTTGAGACTCCTAGCATTTGTAGTAACGAAGTTCATACAAACTTTC